>JZKD02S2108446.1:215226-230664 GCA_000966675.3 Picea glauca
ATGAATTTAAACTAACTATAAGTTCTAAACAAACATTGTTTATAATTATCCTAAAACTCTAGAAGCTTCAAGTTAATGGAGAAGAGAAAAATATTAATTTTGGTTTTTTACAAAAGCAAACAAATGGTAGATAATTCTTTTTTCTTTTTTATTATTATTATAAGATGCAAAATGAAAAAATAATTTAATTAATTAATATCACCAAATGATTTTATGAAAATGAGAAACCAACCAAGATAAAATTTGATGAAGTATTGAACACATTATTCAAAATAGTCAAACTTGTTAATGAGAAAAAGAATGAACACATAATCATAATTTAAACGAAAGTAAACATTTGATAAAAATTATCGTTTTTGTTTAAATTGAGATTTTTATGCTCGTTTCTAACTTTTGACATATACTCTTGTAATGAATGTTTCATATTATAGTGAATGTCTTAAGTTTGTCTCAAATCAAGCCAAGGTATGGAACTATTTGAAAAGGTTGATTTTGTAGATCATTATAATTATCAATATTCTAATAGGGGCCCTTTAAATTTTGTAAAAATATAGGGGGAGTTGTTTGGGCCCAACACATGCTAAATTTTTTTTTCTTTATCTGCTACATTCAAATGATGATCATGAGAATATTTCACTTGTATATCTTCCTCTTAAATTTGTACATATATCTCCTCATTGTATCACCGATTTTGATCAAAATCTTCCATTTGAGCCATGTGATGACCATAGCCAAGTTGATGAGCCTCATGAAATCAAGGCTGATATCTCACCCCATGTACTTGATCCAACACCCTGCAAGATTCAACAGAGATACAAACCTTTAAAATTACCTCACATCCTTCATAATTTTCCTCCAAAGAACTATAAGTACCTACCTGTTTTTGATGGAGAACCTAATACCATCATATCTGAAAAGCACATCCAAGATTTTGAACATTTTATAGATTTGTTTGAGATTGATCATGACGATGTTTGTATGAGGGCCTTCTCTCAATCCTTGAAAGGGGATACCACAAACTGTTTTAAACACTTGCAACCATAGACAATTAGCTCATGGGAGGAATTGAAGAATTTCTTTTTGAAATTTTGGGGCAAGAGGAAATATTTGGATCTACATATTACAAAGTTCTATGCCACGAAAAGGAAGAGAAATGAAACTATTTATACATTTAGTAGGAGGTTTTCCAGTATTTATTACAAGTTTCCCAAAGAAATTCAACCCACCGAAGCTGATGCCATTATCCATTATGCAACAACCTTTCATCCAGATTTGTCTTTCCTTCTGATGGAAAGAAGATATAAGTCCTTACAGTAAATGTTTAATGATGCTCAGGAGATTCAACACAATATTCAAGCATGTAAATAGATTCAAAATGAGGAGTTGGATGCTAAAGAACATGATAGTGAATATGAACAAAAAATAGTTGATTTGAATCTTGAGCATAGGGTTAATAATATCATATGTTCTCTTGAAGTTTTAGAAAATGATAATTTTTCAAAGGATTATATTCCACTTATGAAGGTGCTAATTTAGATTTTGATCCATATCATGATTAGCATGGGGCTAATTGTTTTATGTATTCATTTGTAGACAGTCAAGAAAATGAATTTGCAAATCATCTTGTTGAAGAGTAGGTTGATGTCCCAAACTTTTTCCTGTTAGATGACATTGCATATGTTGTTGATTTGCCTATATATGATGAATATGATGATGATTATGATGTTGACTTTATAGAACAACCAGTTGCATGTTCTCTATCAGAAAATGTTCCTTTTCAGTAGTGTAATGATAACAATCAGCCTACATATCATAGTTACAAAGAAGAATATGAAGAAAGTACTGAATCAGGTGAAGGAAATTCTTTACCTTTATACCTTCCTTTGTTTAAATTGTTGAAATAAAGTTTTAAGATCATCACTGAAGCAGAGGATTGTGTGCTGATGCAAAATCACACCGATTCACTCGAACGAATCGACAAGAAATTGCAACAATATTCTCTTGTGTTTGATGACCCTGTTTCTTGTTATATTGAAGGTTTTATCAGTTCAAAATTGCATCCATTGGTCGAAGATGAATCTAAAAATGTAGATGATGATGAGTTGTTGTCCAAATCATCACGTCCTTCTTTCCATCAAGGGTTTCATTGCAACAATTTAATAAATATTTTATCCCTTTCATGACAACCATTAGTTTGAGGGCTGATACAAGATGACAGTCTTGTGAAATCTCCTGAAATCAGTTTTATTTCTTTTCAAGATCCTTTTGCAGCATGTTTGGAAACAACGAATGGACCTAAGTTTTTAAATTTTGTCAATATTGAATTTGATGAGTTTCCATTGAGAGGGTTTTCCCTTTCAATATTGATCATAGATACACAAGGAATTCAACCCGTGGACAAGACACTTGCATGGTTGCATTGGATTTTTGATTTCACCTAATCAAATAGCTCATAGATTAGCTTAGTGTAGGTAGGTGTGAATAAGCTCAACATGGCGAGCATTTATTTCATCATTTTTCATTTTGTATTTTCATTTTGGGTTTAGTTTATTTGCAGAATAAGTTGGTGGTGAAACAGATTGAAGGTTAGAGATAACAATATATGGCTTGGGAACAACCTAATGGATAAGGCACCTGGTCTACTATTGTTTGCTACCTTATGGGGAGGATAGCATCCCCATTGGAGCCAACTATTAGCACCGTGATTTTTATAACTAAGGTTAGATGTTTGTTAGTAGTCTACAAATTCATGTCTGTTAGCACCATATTTGTTTAGTGCCTGACATCATCCAACATCTCCAAGGGTCGGTTTCAAAAGGAAACTTTATCATTTATTATTTCCATTTCCATTTGCAACTGCGCACTACAAAACTTACTGGGTGATGCAAAACTCATTGAGTGTTGCAAAACTCACTGCGTGCTGCAAAACTCATTTCATGCTCCAAACTCACTGCATGCTATAAAATTCACTGTGCACTACAAAATTCACTACGTGCTGCAAAATCATCTGGTACACAGAAAAGTTGTATTTTTATCATAACTTTTAAATGCTGATATGGGTTCTTATGAAATTTTTTGTGGAGATGAATAGTAATATCATTGACGTTCTGACCAAAACTCAACCTAACCCAGTTCGTATTTTTGGAGAAAAGTGGAAATAATCACCTATAGGGAGGTCTGTAGCGAATCCTGAAATTGCGCTACAAACGCTAACAGTCTGGTAAATCCGCACTGTAGGAGGGATGGCACCTGTTTGAGGAGATTAAACTAGGTTCTTAGAGAGTATTTATATACCAAGGGACACTTGTACCTAAGATTCAACTCCACTCAATGAGCTGGCTGCAATTGCATTTATTCTAAAAGATAGTTTCCATGAATCAAGGAATTAGCTGGATTTTATGTTTGCCACATGTCTCTAAGGCATAGAATTTGATCCATGGAGTAGGATTCGACCTCCTAAATATATGATTGATGTAATTTTATATTAAAATGGGGGAGGAGGACTATTTTAGGGGGAGGGACTTGTTTATTTCTTTGAAGTTAATGCATAAGTTTCTTTTTTTCTATAATTTGAGATTCATCACAGTGTTTATGTTCAATATGTGTTTCTTGTATATCATTTTCATGATTATTTTCTTCTGCTAGCATTTTCTGAGAGTAAGTGGTAGGAATTCATCCATGTTTTATGCTCCTTTCATACTGATTATGCTTGTTATGTGTAAATGGTTACTTTTACATAATTCATCTTAATTTGATGCTCTATTTAGTAATTAATCTGTGTCCTTTCTTCTAAAGCTACACTAGAGATTCATCCATTGATCGATGCCTGTAGTGTGATAATATTTCTTCTCCTTTCCATGTCTCATTTCATATCATTTATTTGCGGAGCATAGAACCTATTTTGCCTCAAATTTGTAGGAAGAAACCAACCAACTGTTGACTGTAAAAACATTGAAATTTAGGCCTTGACTCCATTGCCCAATGGTACCTTTTCCTTGTTTTTCCTACCAACCCTTTAAAAAAAAAAAAAAACCTATCATATTGTATAATCTAACCTCTATCCCTTTATTGATGAAACCCTTGATTTATTACCAGTCATTAGACATTTGAGAGGGCCCTCTCTGGTTGTATAGGTCATAATACAATCTAAAGTTGGTTGAAATAGTTACCTCGGGGCTTTCTTTGATACATCCCAAATGAATTTCCGAGTGTTAACACATCCAACAACCTAATGCAAACTACGTCGAGGAGGATTTAGGGGTGTACTCCATATTTGCGGATGAATATGACACTACCATGGAACAAATTGATTTGGAGGATGGTATGTGGCACATGCACTTTGATGGCTCATGCTCCAATGAAGGTAATGGAGATGGAATTATCTTGTACTCACCTATAGATAAAATTCACAACTTTTTGTATAGGTTAGAATTTTCTTTCACAAACAATGTCACCGTTTGAAGCATTATTGCTAGGCATTGAAAATGGCTATAATTTGGGTTGTGGACACCTTACAGTTTTTGGGGACTCTGAGCTTGTTGTGAACTTGGTACGTAAAATATATCTTCCTAGCAACAAGTTGATGAAACACTACACCCAAGATGTTTGGTTTCTTATATAGATATTATTATCATTTAACATCACTCATGTTAAAAGAGAATTGAATTCAATGGCTGATAGGTTAGCTATTTTTGCAGCCTCTCCTACTCGGCAACTTCTGCCACAAAGACCTGATTGTACTTTTCAATTTTATATCGTCCTCATATCCATAAAAATGTAGAGTCATGGCAGGTATTCCCTAGTGATGAAAGCATCTTCTCTTTCATACAAATGAACCATACAAGCCCAAGGATATTATATCCATGGAAAATAACAAAATTTCGAAGGGCTTGACTCCTCTAGAAAGTTCATTTTCATTGAGTGATGTAGGCAACAAAGAAAAGAATAAAGAAGAGGAGTAAAAAAGGAAAGTGGGTGAAACCATTTCCTTGAACATTGGAACACTCGATTCTCCAAAGAATGTTAAGATAGGTGCCCAATGTACCGATGAAGAAAAGTTGAAATTCACTAAGTTACTTCGTGAATTTCAAGTTGCTTTTGCTTGGTCTTATGAGAATCTTCGTCATTTTGATCCTTCTCATATACAACATGCCATTCCTATCAAGGAGGGTATACAACCAGTTGGGCGAAAACAAAGACCCATTAAACCTACACTTGAGTCTACTATTAGGAAGGAGTTGGAAATTTTTTTGAAAGATGGGATAATTTTTCCTGTTAAGTACTCCAAGTGGGTTTCCAATTTGGTTCCTTTTCAGAAAACAATAGATCAGATTCCACTGTGCGTTGATTTCCGCACATTAAATAGAGAGAGCGTAAAATACTATTTTCCTCTCCCTAACATGGAAATGATTTTGCAAGAAGTTGAAGGGTCACAAATGATGTCCTTACTTGATGGTTTTTCTGGTTATAATCAAATCAAGGTAAAAAGGACTGATAAATACAAAACCAGTTTAACTACACGTTGGGGCACATTTTCTTATGAACGCATGCCTTTTGGTTTATCTAATGCATGTGACACATTCCAAAGACCTATGTAGATATCTTTTGACAATCTTATCGGTAAAAGTATTCAGATTTATCTTGATGAATTGACTATATATTCAAAGAACCGATTGGATCATTTTGGTCATCTTCTAAAAGTTCTCATCCGATGCAGAAAGTTTGACATTTCTTTAAATCCTTATAAGTCTATTTTCGATGTTACCAAGGGAAATATCCTTAGGCATATTGTTTCTGATTCAAGAATAATCATAGATCCTGAAAGGATCGCTGCTATTCTAAACCTTCCCACCCCGAATTCCAAAAAGGAGGTTCAAGCCTTTATGGGCATTATCAACTGTGTCCGTAGATTTGTTCTTGATTTTGCTGTAATGGTCAAACCAATGCAAAATATTCTAAAGAAATATCACTCCTTCTCTTGGACTGAATATGTCGAGAATTATTTCGTAAGGATTAAGAAGGCAATAAGTTCTGTATCTGTTTTGGCGAAAATGGATTTTGAGAAAGACTTTATTATATACACTAATGCCATGGAAGAAGAAATTTATGCTATTTTGGTACAATGTGATGACCAGAATAATGAAAAACCAGTATCTTACATGAATCAAATCTTATCATATGATTTTTATATCCCTAAAGTGTTATACACATGCATACATGGCCTTGGCCCTCTTACATGCATTTTTTTCCAAAGCACTGCTGAGAAGCTCTTCTTAAAAAACAAATATTTTGAAGATGTACGCATCCTGCACCATTACTTCCCATGTACATACGCTTGTTTCACCACTAAAACTCGCATACATACGGATGTTGCACCATTACAACCCGTGTATACTTGCAAAAGTCACAAAAAATAAAAAGTTGCAAGGAATTCGTTGAAATTGATGGGATATTGGAAGTTTCCCAACTAATCCACCTTCTATAGCCCGTCACCCAACCGAATAACCATCCTTTTGGCATATAAAAGGAGGTGTTGGGGTCTCATTTCAAACCTAAGAATAAGAAAAATGAAACTCTGCCCGATTTCACTTCCCCTTTTTGCCCAAGATATTGCTGCATTTTGTGAGAAATTGCCTTAGCATTCCCTCATTAGCATATTCTTCCTCCATTTAAACCATTCACTTCCATAGAAGATATCATAAGGTTGAGAGGAGAAGTTCATACAAGGTGCACTTGGAGCATGGTGAAGAGGAGCCCAGACCAGGTTCGTGGAATAGTAGCCGACTTAGATTGTAAAGGTATAATATTCATGTTATGAATAAAATAATTACATTTTTCTATCCCAAATGATGGTGTCTTTAGTACTTTTATTGATTTGTGCTTGACATTCTAACATATAAACCTAACTTATATATTGAATAACATGATTTTCATTCTCTATTTTTCAATCTTTGGATGCAGGTCAGCCCTGGGAGGAGGCGTGCAGTCAATGGAACTTACAAGAACGAGGAGGTCATCACCAGACGTGGGATTAGAGGTATAGTTACCCGATATCCTTTATCTTTTCTTTCTTTATATTACTTTTGGTATGTTTTGGGTAGTATTGAGAATTAATTAGCTTTTAGACAATTATTTTCTCTTCCTACATTCTGAACCCTGGTGTATTTAAAGGAGGGTTATTTCCCACTAGCAGAATTGGCGACCATACTGGGGATAGCCTTTATGGTTTTTTAGCGTATTTTGGGTTATTTGATTGGTTTATTTTACTTTCAAGATTCTTTGAGTTTTCTGAGTCTGTCAAGGGATTCTGGTCACCTTCAGGAGCAATACCAATTGTTCCTGCCCTATAAGACTATATGATCTTTTCTTTTTTTGGAAAGATACAAAGGTGTATGCGCCCTGCCTTGCGTTAGCCCGTGTACATACACACTCTTCTCAGTAAACAACTCGTGTACATATGTAGGTTGTTTATGAAACAACCCTCATCTCTGTTTCAAGAAATTTTTTGAAAAAGAGGGAGTTTGCCTCTTTCCTGATTGAAGTTCATACTTCTCAGGGATGTTTTAAGTTTTCTTTACAAGATCTTGAAAAAGTTAGTTTTAGAAAAGTTGGTTACAAAGAGTTAGTTATAAAACTTTGCTTTTGGATTAGAAGTAATTTTGCTTTCAATTTTTGTATTTTATCCTATTTTCGTCTCTTATAACATCACTAGTTTCACCACCATATCCCATGAGTAAATCAAGCCATTAAAAATAACGCTTAATCTAAAATAAACTAGACTTTTTCTGTTTATAAGGTCAACCAACTATTTTATGGTTAGGGCCTTGAATTAGGTTGGAGAGGAAACTCTTCAAGGTCGTTAAACAAACATTGGAGTCTGAGTTAGGGAGTGTTTATGTCCAGTATTGTAAAAGTTATCCGGGATCCCCCTCTAACAAAGGGTCTAAACACGAGGTCGTGTGAGGAAAGGCAATGAAGATGTTAAGTACCTGAATAGATATGAAGATAAATCTCAAGATAAACCAATAATAAACACCAAACCATTCACCAAAATATTGAACACAAGAATGTAGAAAAAACCCTTGAGGTAGGGTAACACCATATATTAATCCTTAAGGAAGGATAACACTTCTCAAGCAATTCTTGATACATTCACAATATTCTTCACTATGCTTCATTACATTTCTTACACTTCTTTATATAGCTCTCTCTATCTCCTAGGAACCTTCT
Source organism: Picea glauca (assembly GCA_000966675.3). Lineage (NCBI taxonomy): Eukaryota > Viridiplantae > Streptophyta > Pinopsida > Pinales > Pinaceae > Picea > Picea glauca. Next base: position 223,456 of record JZKD02S2108446.1, read on the forward strand.
AGAGAGTCTTCTCACATTTATCACATCCAACTACTACAATGGGCCTTTATTAATAAAGTGCACCTAGTCCACCTTACATTGAATGATTGCATTCTCATATATTAAATGAATTCCTCTAATAATACATAACCACATTCCCATTGGGTACCTCCCTAGGTACCCCATATTACCTCCCTAGGTATACTACATTCCATCCCCCTTCACATGTTTCATTCTCAAAACACGAGAAGAAACCATACAATATGAACAATGTTGGCCCTTGGTTATGGAAGTACGTGAAGATCAAGGAAGAAAACAGAAAATTTGAACTTCACAGAAGACACAATGACTGATACTGGGTCGAAGTGAGAAAAAGAGCAGAAAATACGAAGATAAGTAAGTCATTGGATGAGGAGAATGAGGATGAAAGATCGACAAGAAAGAAGGATTGTGGACAAATCAGAAAGTGGAGAAAGCCACCATCGGATGCTTTGGAGCACCACGCGATAAGGAAGAAAATACAGTCTGGCGAAGCCCTGAAAATACAAGTCAAGTTTACCTAGGGTTTTAGACACCTAAGGTTTTGGTATCTAGGGTTTTGGACACCTAGATTGTGGCCTAAGGATGTCAGTGAGTGATTGTAATGTATAAATAAAGGTCAAGAGAACCTCGATCTAGTTGGTGTTCATTCGTTGTTGTTGGTATCGAGTTGGGTTATGGTTGTTGTTATATTGTGAGAGAGAGAAGTGCTGAGTGTGAGAGCCTTCTAGTATTGTAAGATCTTCAGCTAGGTGTGAAGATCAACCCTGCAGCTGGGTGCGCAGAGAGGGGAGAGAAAGAGAGGAGAAGAGAGAATATCTACAAGCTAAGAGCACAGAAAAGAACTGTATGCTTCATCTTAATATATTATAAATCACAATTCTATGGACGTATCCCTAGAGAGAGGGTGAACCATGTATATTTTGTGTTGTGTGTGATTGGTATTCTGTCTCTATCATTGATATACTATGATTGCATTACTATGTTAGATATGATAAGTAGATGTGCAGAGTACATATAAGATTATAAGTGATATATGAATGCTGTGTTGTTCTTGTATTAGATCCACTTGATATTCCCCTTGGTTGTAGACATCTTTGTCATGCAACCCCCCCATAACTGCTTCGGGTGAGACTGCATCTGCTTCACAGGTGTTTCCAAAAGGGCCAATAGTTAGGGCTTGTTGGTGTGCTCTTGGAGATGAACCCTAGGTCTACCCCTGTAAAAACAAATGGTTCCATTGTCGAGACAAGAATCTTCTTGAGGGAATGTCAAGGTGTTTTCCATCGAAGAAAAAGACTCAAAAGTGGATAGAGGATCAAGAAAAGGACTTCGCTGAAGCCCAGAATAATAACCCTAATATTAGCATGGAGGATTGGTTGGAGAAATATATATTTACTAATATACACGAAAGTTTCTTTGAGGGAATCCATCAAGAGCTATATGAGTGGTTAGCTATATTAGTAGATACCTAGTTTGAGATACGATCTAAACTTCCTATGGTTTAGACATCAGAGATAATCAAGAAGGTCAAGAGAGTTGATAACACCATATCACGCATAGTAGATCACTGGTTTGATAGCACCATTGGAGGGTACATAAATGCGTTTGTTGTTAACAGAGTAGAGCCATACAACCAAGCCAAGAGATACTTCTTCAAGGGACCCAGAAGAAAATTTTTACAATTCCTAAAGTTGAGACTCAAGATGTTATTGCACAAAAAGAAAATCTTGAAGATACAGTAGATTGGTTGGATCTAGAAAAGATAATGTTCAAGAATTTGGACAACGACAATGACACTGAAGCTAGACATACGCGCAGTGGGAGAGTGTTCAGAGAAGTTCACCTTGTGAACCTATTTAAGAAGAAATACAGGGATGAGGGTTTCTATAGTGGAGAAGAGGTAGATATGATGGACGAAGAGCATTCAAAACTCACTAGGGAAAAGGAAGGAAAAGCTGAAGAGCTTCACTGAGAAGAACTTGAAAATTCATAAACTACATAGACTGTTGAAGTAAGTACTATTATCCCTCCTGTTGATTCAGAAGTATTAAGAAATAAAAGCAATCCCAACTACCAGAGTGTTCAAAGAACTGTCACTAGTAGTCCACCACATACTTAGTCAGGAACCCTAGGAAGATCTATGGCATATGAGATGAGGTTTCCTATCTTTAGGGGAGATGGATCTGAAGATCCTAACCAAAACTAGTTCCTATGTGAAGCCGTATGGAATATTAAAAATGTCACCGACGAAGCTGTCAAAAGAACCCAGTTTAGTACCACTCTAAGGGATCGTGCACTGAGCTGGTACATGAAGCTTGTTCAAGGACTTGCACAACCTAATACATTTAATCAGATTAAGAATGCGTTGATTGTAGATTTCAAGAAAACCAAGTCAGATTCACAATGTATTACAGAGATGAAAGAGATCAAGCACAAGGTTTCCGAATTTGTTTGGGAATTTGATCAAAGATTCAAAACCTTAACATGCCGATTGAATTTTCAGATACCAGATGAGCAGAACAAAGAATGGTTCATTGCTTCCCTCTTACCACACATCAGAGTTCCTCTTTTGCAACAAAAGATTGCTTCGCAGTCTGAGGCACTAGAGATCACCATGAATCTAGAATCAACCCCTATAGGAGAATCCAGCTCAGGTATGAGTCAAATATTGAGTCAGCTAACTAGTTTGTCTCTGCAGGTCGAGGATATGAAGAAAGACAAGGGAAAAGATAAAAGAGAAGACATATAGTGTGTCATATGTATATCAAAATCCCATGACAAGGAACATTGTCCCCTATTCAATGAATACTTGGATTTTGGAGCCCCGAGCCCTTTGAAGAAAGCCACCTTACCCTGGTGTGAGGTATGCAGAAATAGACATCGCCTGGGTGAGTGGCATTACATGCAAAAGTATGTTCAGACACCCACAAATTTGTATTGCATGTTATATAAGTTCATGGGGCATGATGACAGGGATTGTAGGTATTATGATCTCATGCATGAAAGGTCGAGAGACATATACAAAATTCAAGGTGAAGTACAAAAAGAAGGAAACACTACGTAGTATAACTCCCCTAGGAGAGGAAACTTCAATCCTCGCGGTGGATTTAGAGGAAGAGGATGAGGAGGAGGAATGGGTCGAGGTCGAGGACAGATCATTTGTTATAACTGCACACAACTAGAAAACCTTGCAAGGGATTTTCAGAACCCTTGTACTACTTGCAGCTACTGCAACTCGTTTGAACATGTTATAGAAGATTTTCCTGTGCTGCTAGCTAAGCTTCAGGAAAGACGAGGACCTCAGCAGAACCTGCAAGTGAAACTGATATATGATGAACCTCGTGGAGAAGACCCTAGAGTGGCTGTTATAACCAGAGGAGGCTTTGTTATAGGAAAATACAAAATGACCCAAGGGAAGATTACAAAAGACTCAGGAATCAGGAAAGCTACAAAGAAGACACAAATGTTTGATGCAAAGAAAGAAAGACAAATGTTTGAGGAGGCAAGCAAAGAATTCAGAGGAGACCAGGGTTCTTCATCAAAGATAAGACCAGAAGTGAGATAATATGGAATGCCTCTGGCATTTGATCAGTCCACTTCACCAAAAGAAGGAAAAGAGGTAAGAAAACTCATGGAATTTCTATATACTTGTGTTAAGGTGATTCAGGATGAAAGCGTTGTATAAGAGCTATGAACTTTAATAAAAAAATATGATCTAGGAAAGATGGATCCCTTACTGAATAGGGAAGTACACCAAATCGGTAAGAAGAGAAGGAAAAATAAGGAGATACATTTGAATGCTCAAATAGAATAGTATGAGATAGACTGTGTGGTCCGCGACTTAGGGTCGGAGGTCAATGTCATGATGAAGAAAACCTGGTCACTGATGGGAAAATCGAAGTTGATTTATTACCCTATTAGGATTAGGATGGCTAATCAACAATATGTAAGCCCCTTTGGCATACTATAACATGTCCCTGTGGACATTGACGGAGTAAGGACGTTTGTAGAATTTGAGGTAATTGAGATAGTTGATGACAATTGTCCTTACCCTGCACTGTTAGGAATTGATTGGGCTTTCAATAATTCCATTGTGGTTGATTTAAAGAAAATACATATGACTTTTGAAAGAGATGGCCTTAGGGTCATTGTACCTTTAGATCTAGATGAAGTTCAGTGATACACAAAACCTATCAGAGAACAAGACCACACATATGAACTAGAAAACATATAGAGGCTAACAGGCAGACAACATGATTACAATAATCCTACAGTCGATGGGAACCTAAGATGGCGAAGTGATAGAGCATGTTCATAAGACTCAGAAGAAGCAATGGAGAACTAAAAGAATAAAATGTATGAATTATCTACAAGAATATGTGTGGGATTAACCAAAGAAGTTCGCTGGATTGGCACAACAGTAAGTAACTTACCCACCTTTGATGGTATGAATCCTTTGGAAACCTTCTTGTCAGACTTTGAAGAAAGTGTACCAATACAACAAATATTGTTGGCTATGGATGGGGCCTTGAAATCCACACCAGCAAGATGGTGGGGGACACATAAACACAACATTACAGAATGGGTACAATGTCGTACTCTGATGACAACATGGTTCTCAACACAAGTAGAAGGCTGTGAAGTTCACTACACAGGTCGAAGCTGTCCAAAGGACCATGTGCAAAATTGAGAGGAAGCCTGGAGAAAAATTCCTCAAGAGTAGTGGGTGCACAAATTCATTAACATGCTGGACATGAAACCTATCAACTGGTACCTTGTTATAACTCTAATTTTAACCAGACATTCTTACCTGGCATCAAGCCATCTCAGATTCCTTCTTTGCCAAAACACTGCTAAATAAATCTTCTTAAAAAACCCCTTTTATAAAGGCCCACACACTCTGATACATTACTGCATGCGTGTACACGCTAGTTGACCCAAGACAACCCACATGTACCTACAAAAGCACGAAAAAAGGAAAGTTTCTGACGAAACACATAGCTTTGGGTAAGTTAACTAAACCTTTCGGCCATGCATGGCTGAAAATTTGACCAAATACCTAGCTTCTTCTAGCCTATAAAAGAAGGGTTAGGGGTCCCATTTGGAAGAGGAGAATAGTAGTAAAGAAACTATACCCAATTGCGCATTCCATTTGTCCCAACCTTTAGCCATCCTTATGCAAAGAAAAGTATAGAGAACATAAGCTGGAAGACAGTTGAAGAGGAGCCCATGACTAGGTTCATGGATCAGTAGTCGGCTTCATCATTGTAATTTGATTTATTGAAGTTAATAATAAAGAAGTACTTTTCTCGTCCCGCCATATGAGGTTTTCATGGTTTATTACATACATGTTGATTAAATCTCTAACCCATTAATCTGTAGATCAAATGAATGTGGATTTCTTTGTTTGTCTTGTGTGAATTCAGGTCAGCCTTGGGAGGAGAGTTGTAGTCAAAGAGTGACCAAGCGTGAAGAAGGATCGATATCAAACACCTGAAATAAGGTATGCTCACTTGATCTTCTTAACTACGTACTTTATTAAGAATAATGGGGATTAGGTCTGGGATGTCGGTAGAAAGTAGGAATCTTTAGGTCTTTTCTGCATGCATGATAAAACCCCGAGTGCTAGTCCGTAGAGAGATTTACCACTCACAATAGAATTGGCAACCATATTGGGGATCTCTAGGGTTTTTGGGAATGTTTTGTTTTTGGGTATTTTTAAGAACTGGTTTCATTTCTTGTTTTTAAAGTTTTTGCAAAAGTCTGAGCTAACAGAGATTCTGGTCTTCCATACCAGTTATCTCTGTTTCTTTGCTTGACTATTTTTTTTTCCGAGACCCACAGAGGTACACGCAGCCTGTATAAGGTCTGCACGCATGTACCTGTGTCCTACCTTCCCACAACCCGTGTGTACATGCTAGATGAGGAAGTGTCACTCGCGTGTATGATTCCAGAAAATTTCTTTTAGAGAGGCAGTCATCCTCTCCCCTGTTAAGAATAATCCTTCTTAGGGGTTTTATGGAACTCTTTCTAGTCTTTGTTGTTTGCAGTCTATAGCTTAGTTTTTACCTCAGATTGGTTTGTTCTATGAAATTTTCCTTCAATTGTTTTCTTTTTTTGTCAAAGTAAGTTTCTGAGTCTTCAAGAGATTTTGGTTCTCAATACCAGTAGTCTTTTCCAGTGCTTGATTGCTTGTAGTTTAATTTTTTGAAGAGTTGCAGAAGTACACACGGTTTGCATAAGGTCTGCATGCATGTACATGTTCTTTGACCTTACACAACTCACATGCACATGCTGGCTATTGAACTGTCAACAACGTGTCTATTGAGAAATTCTTTTGGTTTAAGGAGAGGCAGTCATCCTTTCCTTGTCAAGAGATATACCTCTCAGGGTTCGTGGTCTCTTCTATAGAATCTTAGCCTAGGTTTAGACTCTATTATAGATTTCTTTTTCATTTAGAAGATTTCTTGTGTTTCCTAGATTTTTTAACTTATTTTTAGCTTGAAATTTTAAGAAAAATGAGTTGCATTTTGAAAAACAATTCCCCCTCATGGCTGGGGGGGGGCATGAATCGTGCATTCATTAGTTTCTTTTAGAATATTTTTTTATTTCTTATTTGATTGGAAGAAAATATAAAAAAAAAATAGTTTGTTAGATCTCTTTCTTTCCTGGCATTTTCTTTGCATTGTTATTTGAAAAAGAAAAATAAATTAGCATAGCAATGTGCTTTCTTTTAATTTTAAAAAGCATTTCAAAAAACAAAATAAGGATTATAATCATTCTTTGCCAGTGTTCATATAAGTTTCATCATTTTTCACAAGAGTCTTAACACCATCAGTTGCACTACCATACCCTTTTGAGTAAATCAAGACAGTAAAAAGAACGCTAATTAAAATTTACTATACTTTATGTTTGTAGGGTCCATCAACTAGATTAGGCTAGAGCCTTGATTTAGGTTGGAGAGGAAACTCTTCAAGGCTATAAAATAAACATACGAGTCTATGCTAAGGAGTGTAGAAGTCTAGTATTGTGAAATTTATCTAGGACCCCCCTCTAACATAGGGGATAAACACGAGGTCACGTGCGGAAAGGTAGCGGAGATAACCCCTCCAAAGCCGGACCAATCGTAGTGGAGAACACATATGGAGTACTTGTCTTGGGATTTCATTGATTTCATTTTCCACGGAG
>JZKD02S2108446.1:248748-267229 GCA_000966675.3 Picea glauca
TTAATAGAAATCGTGTATTACTGTATCTCTGTGTTTATGGTTGCATCTCTGATATATTTCTGTTATATTACTGGATACATGCGATATCTCTGTGCATTTCTTTATTATATCTCCGATCTCATTTCGTGCCGAAAATAATCCGGATCATTAAGCCCTTTTCAGAATCCCTAAAGATGAAAAGATTTTCGAGTGACCTTGTTTCTTCACTCATTAAATTGGTCTAAAATAATGTTTCTTACATGGGTCTTCTTTTAATCCCTTTTCAGACCCTCTAAACATGAAAATATTGTCGAGAAATCTTGTGGCCTTTCACGCTCATTAAACTGAAATTTGAAGTCACATCTATCTTATGGTAGTTTACCCCTTTTTCGGTCTGGATGGTCAACTGTATGAACAAAGGTATACTCTAGAGGCCTCAGATCTCTAGAAGTGTACCCTCGGGTATAATTTTACCCCTTTTCCGGGCCCGAGGGACTAAATTTATGAAAAAGGAACCCCCACGGAGTCCATAGTTAAGCTCTTTTCAGACTCCCTAAAATTGAAAAGATCATCGAGTGACTTGATTCTTTCACACTCGTTAAAATGGTCCAGAAGAACATTCCTGACGAAGTCCATAATTAAGATTTTTTCGGACTCCTTAAAAATGAAAAAATGGTCGAGTGATCTTATCTTTATCACACTTGTTAAAATGGTTTTTAATAGATGTCTTTTCGGTTCTAGTTTACCCCTTTTTCGAACCGATTAGACTACCTTCGAAAAAAGTACCCTAGTGGAGTCTCCTTTTATGTTTTTTAGACTCTTTAAATATGAAAAATTGTCGAGCTTACCTTCTTTGGGCTCATTAAACTCACATCGAAGGATGTTACCATTGTGTGTTTTATTATTCTCATTTGCATACCCGTGTCTTTGGCCTAATGTCGGCTCCATGTTTCTCTTAACTGAACCATCTAAGGCATGCCTTATACACAAGCCCTGTAGCACTTTGCCTCTGTGTCTTGACACATTTGGCCCTTGGAGGATTTTTCTTGAGTGTCCTTACTTTGAACATCAATTTTTTCCTTGTGCCTTGAACTTGTATGTTTGCAATACTCGTTCCTCCTTTGTAACGTAACATTCTTTTATTCTTTTTCCAAAATTATTGAGAAAAGACAAAAAAAACAAATATACCCCAAAAAGAGGAAGGCAAAAGTATTTTCTTTATTGGCAGCATAATGAGTCGCCCTTGGATAAAGCACATCTATCCGTTTGTTTGTCAAACTCTGGGATTTAATACGACCTTAAAAAGTTGTTCTCTCTACATAGAGTCGTGTCCTGCTCCATTTGGTTATTCTTTCAAACATATGGAGAGTTTCCGTTGCCTCCTGTCTCGTAAACTTATATTAATGCCATGTTTCCCAAGTCTCATCATTTTTTGTGCTATTGTCCAAGGGAATTTTTTACCAAGCCTGAGTCGGCCCCTCTGCAGTTTGTCTCTTGCCCTCATACCCGACCATCCTGAACATCCAATCAAGTTATTGTTCGAAATCAATGAATCCTTCAGTCTGATCATCAAGATTCTCTATTCCATGACCGACGAGCCATCGAAGACCTCTGGGGAGTGAAGACGTACACTCATATTACATTCCTACCCAATTTTTGAATATTTTGAAGTTGTTGCTCGAGCTTTGAAGACCTCATCTCCAGCCATCAAGCCTTATCAACTTCTAAGAATATGGATACTCTACACGTATATCTTTTTGATTTCGAGATGTAGCTCTGTTGTGTATTGCTCGTGGCTACACTTTATATAGTTATATGACATGGATCTACAATGTATTTGATTGGTAGCCATGATTTTATTTTATCCCGAGCATGGGTATGCCCGCCTCGGTGAGACAATTATTATTTTGCAGACGACGCTTCCCAATTCCTGGTCCCTGGGCTCACTTGTTCGGCACATCGGTGAAGATTGTTAATGTATTTCGAACATCAGATGCTCTTCTGACCTCACACATTAGGGGGCATCTGTTATAACTCTAATTTTCACCAGACATGCTTACCTGACATTAGGCCATCTCAGATTCCTTCTTTGCCAAAACACTGTTGAACAACTCTTCTTAAAAAACCTCTTTTATAAAGTCCCACGTGCTCTAGTACATCACTGCATGCATGTACATGCTATCTGACCCAAGACAACCTGTGTGTACCTACAAAAGCATGAAAAAGGGAAAGTTGCTGACGGAACACACAACTTTGGTTAAGTTAACTAAACCTTTCGGCCATGCATGGCCGAAAATTTGACCAAATACCTAGTTTCTTCTAGTCTATAAAATAAGGGTTAGGGGTCCCATTTGGAAGAGGAGAATCATAGTAAAGAAACTATACCCGATTGCACATTCCCTTTGTCCCAACCTTTAGTCATACTTATGAAAAGAGAAGTATAGAGAAAAGAAGTTGGAGGATAGTTGAAGAGGATCTCAGGACCAGGTTTGTGGAACAGTAGCCGACTTCATCATTGTAAGTTGATTTATTGAAGTTAATAATAAAGAAGTACTTTTCTCGTCCCACCATATGAGGTTTTCATGGTTTATTGCATACATGTTGATTAAATCTCTAACCCATTAATCTGTAGATCAAAGCATGTGGAGTTCTTTTTTTGTCTTGTGTGAATGCAGGTCAGCCTTGGGAGGAGAGTTGTAATCAAAGAGCAACCAAGCTTGAAGAAGGATCAATATCAAATTCCCAAAATAAGATATGCTCACTTGATCTTCTTAACTATGTACTTGCTTAAGAATAATGGGGATTAGGTATGGGATGTCAGTAGAAAGTAGGAATCTTTAGGTCTTTTCTGCATGCATGATAAAACCCTAAGTGCTAGTCTGTAGAGGGATTTCCCACTCACAACATACCTCCAAGCAGAGATGTGCATCATCACTATGGATTGGGAAGGTATGAATCAAAATTTTGTAACTACCTTCTTATTTGAAAGTCAAATTCCTTCAGTAGATCAAGCACTACAGATTTTCAAACTGAAATCATTTGAGGAGGCCTCTAGCCTCTCTTTATAACAAGAAGAGGATGAATGGACTGCACCTCTCCAGAAACTGCAATGCTATTACAACATCAATGCTGATGAAGATGATGATCCTAGGAAGGTGAAAATCACAAAAATAGAAGGCCAGAGAGACATGGAAAGACCAGGATTTGAGTTACCATTTATTAGACAGTTGATCAAGATTAAGAAGGTCAATATTGGAATAGAGTAGATACCTAAGTTTTCAAATGTTGGAGATTACAGGGATGCTGCTACCATTGACAAAATTACATAGTTACTGCATGAATATCAAGAATTGTTTCCAACCAAGTTCACTGATATGAAGGGAATTAAAGGGCCTATGGGAGAGATGAGGATTCCTTTAAAGCCAGATGCAAGACCAGTAAAACAAAGACCTTATAGATTGAATCCTAAATATAAGGATAAAGTGAATATTGAGATCGATAAAATGATGGAAGCATGGATTATAGAACCTGTCAAAGAGTCAGAGTGGATTAGCCCTATGGTGGTGCAAGACAAGAAAACATGAGAGATCAGGATATGCGTAGATATCAGGAAGTTGAGTGATGCATGTTTCCATGAACCATTCCCTACACCATTCACTGACGAAGTGTTAGATAATGTGGGAGGCAAGGAGGTATATTCTTTTACAGATGGATTTTCAGGATACCATTAGATCCGGATTGCCAAGGAAGATCTCCATAAGACCACATTTGCAAAAAAATGGGGATCCTACCAATATACAGTCATGCCATTTGTATTGAAGAATGCCCCATACATCTTTTCCAGGGTGGTGGTCGAAGCATTCAAGGAATTTCTACATAAATTTCTAGAAGAATATTTTGATGATTGGACTGTTTTTAGTTTATTAAAGAATTATATTGAATGTCTAAGGCTAATGTTGGATAAATGCAGGCAGTGTCAAATTGCCTTGAACCTGAAGAAATGCATTTTATTTTCACCATTTGGAGTGTTGTTAGGTCATATCGTATGCAAGAAAGGGTTGTTGGTAGATCCATCTAAAATTTCCATTATAGTTCATCTACCCCCTCCTACTTCAGTCAAAGAGTTGTGCACTGCACTCAGACACACATGATACTACATGAAGTTCATTAAAGGATATGCTCAGATTACAACACCCATGGGGAAACTGTTGAAGACAGATTGTCAGTTTAGCTGGACAAAAGAATGCCAATAGAGCTTCGACACACTGAAACAAAAAATGGTTATTGTGCCTATTATGGTTTTCCCATATTGAACCAAGGAGTTTCATGTGCATGTCAATGCATCTTCCATTGCATTAGGAGAAGTGTTAGCACAAGGTGGAGAAGGATATATTGACCACCCATTAGATTTTGCTAGCAGGAAGCTATCAAATGCTGAGATTAATTACACCACCACTGAGTGAGAAGGGTTATCCATGGTGTATGCACTGCAGCAGTTTCACTACTACTTGTTGGGAGGACACTTTAAAATGTTTACTGATCACTCCACATTAAAATATCTATTCAAAAATCCAGTGTTGGGGGGAAGGATATGCATATGGCTTCTGCTATTTCAGGAATATGACTTTGAGATCGTAGTTAAACCATGAAGAATGAACAAAGGTCCTGACCACTTGTCAAGGTTGGAACATGGTGAAGAGCCGAATAGTTTGGAGGATGCACTACCGGATGCACAGTTACTGTCCATTAGAAATATTGATGATGACTTCACAGAGATATTCCAGTTCCTATCAATAGGAATGACACCTAGTGAGTATACAATTCCCCAGAAGAAACAACAAGTAGTGCGTGCTGCAAACGTTTCACTCATAGATGGAAAACTATATAAGATGGGACCTAATGAGATATTGAGAAGATGTGTTATGGAGGCAGAGCAACCACTGATCATCATAAAATCTCATGAAGGCATTGCAAGAGGACATTATATAGGTCAAGAAACTGTGCAGAAGGTTCTTAGAGTTTTCCTTTGGTGGCCTACCTTACACAGAGTTGCTAAAGACTATTCCAGAGCCTGCGACGTATGCCAAAGAGTTGGGAAACCATCCAGAAGAGATGAAATTCCATTGGCACCACAAATGACCCTACAATCATTTGCGAAATGGTCCATTGACTTCGTTGGACCTATAAACACACCAGGAAAGCGTACATGAGCAAGATACATAATTACTGCGACATAATACTTGACTAGATGGGTCGAAGCAAGAGAAGTTAAGGACTGTAGTGCAACTACAACTGCATGCTTCATATTTGATTACATCATAACCAGGTTTGGATGCCCAAATATCCTTATGAGTGATCAAGGCACACATTTCATCAATAAGACAGTTGAAGACTTGACTGAAGAATTTGCAGTCCACCATGAGAAGAGCACACCGTACCATCCATAAGTAAATGGGACAGTTGAAGCATTCAACAAGATTTTGGAGACAACACTAACCAAGATTTATAGTGTGAACATGGACGATTGGGATTTAATAGTACCAATAGTATTATAGGCCTATAGAACCACTTGCAAGAAGTTGACAATGCAAACATCTTTTAAGTTGGTATATGGTCTTGAAGCTGTTGTTCCAATGGAATATTTGGTACCAAGCCTAAGAATTATTGCCTTTACAGATATGAATGACCCTGGCACTGTTCAAGAGAGGCTTGCATAGTTTTTCGAACTAGAGGAAGATAGATTTATTGCAGGATTCCATCAATAGGTTTAGAAGGAAAGAGAGAAGGCATATCATGAAAAGAACATAAAAAATAAGGCATTTAAACAAGGTGATCTAGTACTGATATATGATAGTAAGTGCATCAAACATCCTGGGAAGTTCAGAACGCATTGGATAGGGCCATATGAGATCACCTATGTTACCGAAGGAGGAGATGCACAATTGAAGACTCTGAATGGAGAATGGAAGGAAGGATTAGTGATTGGGAGCCAGTTGAAATTGTACTGTGACAACTAGCTGCCCCACATCTCTTAGTAAACGCAAAAAGAAAATGGTCTAGGTACCAGGTGCAGTTGAAACTGGGTACCAAATACATAAAATACAGTCTACACAGGGAAGGAGAGGAGACGTCGAACAAAAAGAAGAGGTTGCACTACGCAGTCTAAGATCGAAGTAAAACTAGAAGATGAGATCTGTAGTGCCTCAGGATGAGTCATAGTTGAGTGTTGGGGGCCTGTTGGCCCTTTTTTGGCACAGGTGTTGAGCTCCAGTTTTGTCATACTTTCATCCATACAAATACACTCATCATTAAACCTTCTCCCCGCATTTTGTCAATAATATATCACTAATTACACCATAAACCTCCATTATCTCCTGTTATTCATCCTATGTGGTTAATACATAGTTTTCCATTATTTTAGTGATTAAAAGGATGATTATACAATAATTTTTTTGATGATGGTTTAATCCTATGTTTCTTTGTCCAAGAAACATGTTCTGTACTATTCAGGTTCCGGTACCTATATTGTTCCTGTTTCGGTACCCGCATTGCAGGTCATCTGATACTCCAAGTCATATGGTACCAGAAGGTTCTACAGTCAACCATTGCCTGGACAGCCATCCGATACCCACACTCCATTTCATCCAATACTCTGTAGTGATTCAGTACTACCTTTGCATTCATCCGGTACTAGCTCTCTGCCTCTTCTAGTACCAATTTCATCTGGTACCAGATTGCACCTATTCTAGTACTAGCTCCATCTAGTACTACCATTGTGTTGGTTCGGTACCCATAGTCATGACTCTGTTCATATGGTACTAAACCCCTAGCTACAAGATTCTTGTACTAATTGTTCTAATCCAGTACCAATTGTGTTAATCCGGTACTAGAAATAATTCGAAATTTTGGAAAGCTTCTAGAGGAAAATTGGGTGAATGGGTTTTGTCCATAGCCATGTTTACATGTAGACACATGAGGAATAATTCACTCATATCAAACTTGTGGACCTCCATATCAGGGGGAATGATTCTGCTAAAATTATTAAAAAACTCAAACTTCCAACTTGTGCCTCGATTTTCGTGCAGATGGCATCAGATCTAGAAATTCTACGAAATGGGTTTTGTCTAGAATATGGAAAATTGAGTATGTGGCAGGAAGTTTTTCAAAATTAGAATTGGTTTGGAAGATATGGGTGGGGGACTAACTTGAATCTTCCCAAATTGCAATAAAACCCAGATTTTTGAGGATTTTACCTAAAATTGTAAATTTGAAATATGAGCATTGGGATTCGGTCCCATCCACTTCTCAATGATTTTTCATGTATAAATAAGCCTCATAGGGCTATGATAAATCCAATTATCATTATGAGAATTATTTTGTAATGGATGTTAAGGTGTCATCATGACAATGTCAAGATTGTAAGAGACTTGTAATTTTCTGAGTTTGATGGAATAAAGAATTGGTGTTTTGTGCATTCAAGGGGACTGACATATTTTTGGCAGCAAATTACCTGTTGGGTAGGGCCCCTCAACTTGGTAAGAATGATGCCCTTTGTATCTTAACTAGTTAGCATTTCATTTATGTATTTTTCTTTTATTGTTCAATTTGTTTAAAGGTTAGAATATCATTTACAATTTGGAGTGTGTGGTTTAAATCCTAATTTTAGTTTTGCAATTGTTATGTTAATTAGAATTCATATTGTAAACCTCTCAATTGAATACATTATCACATTGAGCTTTGTATTTATTTAGCATTCTCTCCTATCACATTTGTGTGTTTATATTTCTTTTTATTCTTCATATGCTATGTTTTTAGGCTAAATAGACTATGGACAATCCCTTGTTGCATTTATCTCCTTCATCATTGATTTTCCATCCCATTTGCGCATCAAATCTACCATTCAATTCACCCATCAATTTATTACTATCCAAAACATCATAAAATAGAGTATGTTAACATATTCTTGTTTGCATTCACTTATAAAAGAAAACACAAAAACAAAGTTGTCTTATTCACGGTATATACTTAACTTTTCTCTTCCATATTTGCTCTTTTTCCTTCAACATGATTTGTCCATTGATTGCAGATTTAATGATGCAATATAGTTAATCATTGCAAGAGCAGATCGACCCCTCTCTTTACCTCATTCTCTACACGTGGAATCAATGCCCAATCACACTGCAATTACATTTCATGACAGGGAATTGTGCTCTCTCTTTATCTACTCATTCCTTGATTGATGAATGCACATTAAATTACACAACTTTATTGATTGTTCACACAAGGAACTTGCCCTGCGCTCAACTTATTCAACACATTAACTTTTGTTTAATTGACTGTGCTTTAAATATAGATCTTTCTTCAATTGCAGAAGTGCATATTATTCTCAGTTACTCTTTGATTCTTGTGTTTTACATTGAAGCTCTCAGTCTACAAAGAGTACCTATCCTTATTTTCCTCTTTTGATTTCATATATGACTAACTATTTTTTATAAGCATTCTATTTTTAGCTTCTTTTACAAAGTTGATATTTCTTTCCATTGCATAAACATTCCATTTATTTCCAATTTGTATTTTTGCATTGTCATTCTTTCCCATCCCTTTTCATTTCTTTCCATGCTTGCTCATTGTGACTGATGCACTTGATTGTGGAAATATCTTTATTTTAGATTGCATATAGTGTTTGATTCTAGTTTTTTCATCTTGCCTCTTCCTATAGTTTGAGTGGTTTGATTTGTGTGTTTTAGGTTCGGTTCTTGCATTCACATTTCATTTCATTCACATAGTTTGAAATAAGTTTTATTTTCTATTTGTTTGATTTCCTTTTGTTAGTTTGCTTTCATTGTGATTTGGTTTTCCCATTTGTTTATTTCTTATCATTTGAATTCATTTCCATTTGATTGTTTCTTTTATTTCATTTAAGTGTGAATCCTTAGTGTTAATTCCCTGCAGTGTGGGTTTGAAGATTGTTTTTCCGACTTTAGATTAGGCTAGACTAGACTTTAATCCTACGTTTCCTGTGCCTGCACCTCTAAGCTTACGAGCCCCGGTTGATAATTAAATGTGAGAATTAATAATGCATATATTTAGCCCCAACATTTTGGCATCGTTGCCGGGGAGGTGTTAAAGGGATTATAGTATAGGTAGGTTTCTTTTATTTCTCCAAAGCCTTGAATGTTCCTTTCATGTAAGTGTGTTTCTTTTCATGCAAGCGTGTTTATTTTCATGCAAGTGTGGTGTGATTTTAAGGATGACCTAAGGGTGGAGAGAAGATAGTAAGATATGAGGGAAGAGCCCATGCATCTACTTTAGTGGGGTTACTCCAAAATTAGGTTGTCCTCTTCCTTTTAGTAGTTAGAATTTGTGTTTTATTAGCATTAGCCATTTTTTATATATATGAGAAGAGAAGATAACTTGTGTGAACAGATAAATTGGTGACAACAGGATCCTATTAGCACGGTGGCACTTCAAGTATATAATTGGTTTTCTTACATTTTATTTTAGTTTTCTTCTTTTTATTTCCTTAGGATTTAAAAAATAATAATTTGGGAACTGTAAGAACCCCCCCCTACACTAATCCATGTGTGAAACAAGACCCATAAACCAGCAACAAGGACTCAAAGATGATCAAGAGTTTGGAAGAACTCTCTCCATTATAGCAACAACTGGGATGTCAATCTCTGCCTCACAAAAAGAACAAATATTGAAAGCAGTCAAGAACCTATCTGCCTCTCCAGAAGCGATAGAAAAACAAGATTCCCATAAGCTACATCCACAAGAAGATCTAGAAACCTCATTTGATCACCCTTTCCAACTTGTAGAGGAGACTGAAGGATCATTCAATGGAGAGAAACTGCAAGAACATGAGATCGAGGAGTTCTTGACATGCATATCGCTAGATCCAGTATGCATCCAAGAGACAAACCATCCAAAAGAAGATGATCTGCATGGAATGATAGAGTGAGACATGCAGAGTGGTCTAAATGAGGAAGTGAACCAAGAACATCAAGATTACATTGAACATTGGTTCTAGATGACAACAATATTGAAGCACCACTCTCTTCTTCAACAACTCTCCACATCATCATCAAAGCAGTTGGTTCTTCATATTCTGGTATACAATAAAGCTTATCTTTCAAACCCAAGTATGAATGTATTTCTACACTTGTTACACACATGGTTACATTGGAAATATTCTTACACGTGAAATTTAATTTCTTGTTCTTAGATAGGATAGAGTAAAAGTTGCATGTTAGTTAACCTAGTTCTAAATAAATGCAACATATTTTCATGTTTCTTTTCAAATAAATGAAATGCGATGAAGATAATATTGGTGATCTAACATCAAAAAAACAAAACAACTTAAGATATTTCTTCTTCTTACTACATACAGATTTCTGACTATTAATAATAACAGTTGCTCATAAGCCTAATCTTTAAAATATTATGGGGATTTACAAAATCTTTAAGGTCTTCATAATGATTCCGATAGGTAACTTTTACATCCTAGTTTCATATCACTTGTTATTCAAGCATTCTTATCAAATAGTAGTAGGAGAGTGAATGAAACTTCTACTTGTGAGGGAACACAATCTTATATGGAGAAGATGAACTTGGGGACTAGAGACACCTTTAGGTAATTCTCTCATGGCCTCATCCACCACACATTAAGTAATTTTGACCATGATATGTCTTTCGATTAATCTAGATACATAAGTCTATTTTCCATACGAACAATCTTTTATGGGAAATCTATAAAATATATTCCAACTCAATACCATCCCATCCTGTAAAAAAGTTTTCAAATATTCTCCCCCATTCACCCATGCAAAAGAAATCTATAAATTTTATCTTAAGGGTAAATATTGGGACAAGATCCTTTGATGGGAAATGGGTGTAAGAGGCTAACCCATCAGGATACTGAACAGGTCTGCTGGCAGTGGGTATTGGCCTGTGGTATAACTAGGAAAACCCATCAGGGTGTTGAACATGCTCGTGGGCAATGGGGCATTCTGCCTGGGAAGGACATATCTTAGATTTCAAAATCACCCCATCGGATACTGAACAGGCTTGCTGGCAATGGGTTCTGATTTTGATGTCTTTCATTATGCCTAATCTATATTTTTCCTCATGAAAAATATACTTGTGTAAATCATTAAGAAGAAGCATGCATGGTTGAACAAAAGGATAATGAACCTCATCTAATTTCCATTTAAGAATTTCTGTAAGATGTTCTTAATACCCTGTTAGTCATACCTTGGATGTCATTGTCCTAGAGGTGGGACCCATAAATGTAGGAGTCTAATAAACTCAAATGCGAACTTTATCAATATCACTTGAATGACAAAGATTCTTTGAGAAATTAAACATGGATGACTAGTTTCCTATCGGTTTCTCATTTATCAAAGACCACTTATCTCCTCATGTTTTCCTGTTCAAGGATGAGAGGAAAAATCCCCCATCATAATTCACATGGTTTCTTGAGCATACAACTGTTAATGATTGATGAAATCATATGTAATAAGTAATTTAAAAATTTCCTTTATGCTTGTAATATTTTAAAATAAATTTCATTTCCAAATTTACAAGCATGAATAAAGTTTAATTTTTGGTTGTTTCTTTAAGCATGGCATAAATGTATATTTCTTCTCTCATAATAATAGTATTGGTTTAGTTCTCTTAGATTTTTCTGTTCCGGTACTGCTGGTACAGAAACCAGTAGGTTCCTGTACCAACAGTACAAAAAACTAAATCTTTTTTTCGAGGGTAATTTTTGCAGGATATTTTCAGCAGCTCTCAACTCTGGCATACTTCATTTCTCTCCTTAGTCAACATGCACTAGTTCCACATAGTCCACTTTCAGCTTGCAAAATTTTTATGTGCTAATGAAAGTTTGCATGAGGACATGAAAACTAGCGGGTTTGGGGGAGAGAGAGACATAAGGAATCTCAGTAGATCAACATTAATCAACTCTCTCTCCTAGATATCCATCAGTTCACAGCCTTGCTCCACTTCATCTTCAAATTTCAACAGTCTACATCATGGTTTTGCAGACATTTCATCCTGTTCTACATAGTTTCCACTTCAACATGCATTAGAATTCAAAGCAAGGGTAACTTGAGGTAAAACTGGTACAAATATTTTTAATTTACTAAAAACTTGGAAAACATGATGCATAACCACTATTACCCACTCCACACTCCACTATGAATTATCACAACTACTCAGTAAGCCCTCCATCTTCACTCCACTTGTCGTAATGAACAATATACTATGATGATAAGACCAAGTAATGAAAATGAAATATGTGGTATCCAAATACAAAGAAACATCTATAGTGTCTTCTCTTCATTCATCATAAAGCATTCTTAAGTCATGTCAAAGAGGATGAAGTCATTGTTGCCTATCCAAGCAAAGAACCACAAAGTAAATATTGGTCTTAAAATTGATGTCCAAGTCCATGCGGCCACCATCACCAACATTTTATAAACCATTCTCCATATGCACACCATTCACCATCACTCTGATACCTCATCCACTGCTTGTCCTCCATTTTTATGATAATTTTGTTTCTCTATTCGAAATCAATATGTGGTAGTTTCCAAAGTGTCATTTCACAAGAACCAACACTTACAAAAAAGAAACAATGTCACATAAATCTATAAGCAGAGTATCATAAGTTATTCACCTTATTTGCATGAGGACATGCAAATCCTTGGGTTTGGGGGTATGTTGAGCTCCAGTTTTTTTATACTTTCAGCCATACAAATACACTCATCATTAAACCTTCTCCCCACATTTCGTCAATAATATATCGCTAATTACACCATAAACATCCATTATCTCCTGTTATTCATCCTATGTGGTTAATACATATTTTTCCATATTTTTAGTGATTAAAAGGATGATTATACAATAGTTTTGTCGATGATGGTTTAATCCTATGTTTCTATGTCCAAGCAACGTGTTCTGTACTGTTCAGGTTCCGGTACCTGTATTGTTCTTGTTCTGGTACCCGCATTGTAGGTCATCCGATACTCCAAGTCATCCGGTACCAGAAGGTTCTACAGTCAAATGGTGCTTGGACAGTCATCCAGTACCCACACTCCATGTCATCCAATACTCTGCAGTGATCCGGTATTACCTTTGCATTCATCCGGTACCACCTCTCTGCCTCTTCCTGTACCGACTTCATCTGGTACCAGATTGCACCTATTCTGGTACTAGCTCCATCCAGTACTACCATCGCATTGGTCCAGTACCCATATTCATGACTATGTTCATCTGGTACTAAACCCCTGGCTACAAGATTCAGGTACTAATTGTTCTAATCCAGTACCAACTGTGCTAATCCGACACTAGAAATAATTCAAAAATTTGGAAAGCTTCTAGAGGAAAATCGGGTACATGGGTTTTGTCCAAAGCCATGTTTACATGCAGACATGTGGGGATGAATTCACCCATATCACACATGTGGACCTCCATATCAGGGGGAACGATTATGCTAAAATTATTGAAAAACTCAAAATGCCAACTTGTGCCTCAATTTCCGTGCAGATGGCATCAAATCTAGAAATTCTACGAAATGGGTTTTGTCTAGAATATGGAAAATTGAGTATAACATGGGAAGTTTTTCAAAATTAGAATTGGTTTGGAAGATATGGGTGGGGCACTAACTCGAATCTGCTCAAATTGCAATAAAACCCAGATTTTTTAGGATTTTATCTAAAATTGTAAATTTGAAATCTGAGCATTGGGATTTTGTCCCATCCACTTCTCAATGATTTTTCATGTATAAATAAGCCTCATAGGGCTATGAGAAATCCAATTATCATTATGGGAATTCTTTTGTAATGGATGTTAAGGTGTCATCATGACAATGTCAAGATTGTAAGAGACTTGTAATTTTCTGAGTTTGATGGAATAAAGAATTGGTGTTTTGTGCATTCAAGGGGACTGACATATTTTTGGCAGCAAATTACCTATTGGGTAGGGCCCCTCAACTTGGTAAGAATGTTTCCCTTTGTATCTTAACTAGTTAACATTTCATTTATGTATTTTTTTTTTATTGTTCAATTTGTTTAAAGGTTAGAATTTCATTTACAGTTTGGAGTGTGTGGTTTGAATCCTAATTTTAGTTTTGCAATTGTTATGTTAATTAGAATTCATATTGTAAACCTCTCAATTAAATACATTATCACATTGAGCTTTGAATTTATTTAGCATTCTCTCCTATCAAATTTGCGTGCTTATATTTCTGTGTATTCTTCATATGCTCTGTTTTTAGGCTGAATAGGCTATGGACAGTCCCTCATTGCATTTTTCTCCTTCATCATTGATTTTCCATCCAATTTGAGCATCAAATCTGCCATTCAATTCACCCATCAATTTCTTACTATTCAAAACATCATAAAATAGATTATGTTAACATATTCTTGTTTGCATTCACTTATAAAAGAAAACACAAAAAACATAGTTGTCTTATTCGTTGTATATACTTAACTTTTCTCTTCCATATTTTCTCTTTTTCCTTCAACACGATTTGCCCATTGATTGCAGATTTAATCATGCAATATAATTAATCATTGCAAGAGCAGATCAACCCCTTTATTTACCTCATTCTCTATGCATGGAATCAATGTCCAATCACACTGTAATTACATTTCATGACAGGGAATTGTCCTCTCTCTTTATCTACTCATTCCTTGATTAATGAATGCACATTAAATTACACAAATTTATTGATTGTTCACACAAGGAACTTGCCCTGCTCTCAACTTATTCAACACGTTAACTTTTGTTTAATTGAATGTGCTTTAAATATAGATCTTTCGTCAATTACATAAGTGCATATTCTTCTCAATTACTTTTTGATTATTGTGTTTTACATTGAAGCTCTCAGTCTGCAAAGAGTACCTATCCTTCTTTTCCTCTTTTGATTTCATATATGACTAACCATTTTTTATAAGCATTTTGTTTTTAGCTTCTTTTACAAAGTTGATATTTCTTTCCATTGCATAAACATTCCATTTATTTCCAATTTGTATTTTTGCATTGTCATTCTTTCCCATCCCTTTTCGTTTCTTTCCAAGCTTGCTCATTGTGATTGATGCACTTTATTGTGGAAATATCTTGATTTTAGATTGCATATATTGTTTGATTCTAGTTTGTTCATCTTGACCCTTCCTATAGTTTGAGTGGTTTGATTTGTGTGTGTTTAGGTTCGGTTCTTGCATTCACATTTCATTTCATTCACATAGTTTGAAATAAGTTTTATTTTCTATTTGTTTGATTTCCTTTTGTTAGTTTGCTTTCATTGTGATTTGGTTTTCCCATTTTTTTATTTCTTGTCATTTGAATTCATTTTCATTTGATTGTTTCTTTTATTTCATTTAAGTGTGAATCCTTAGTGTTAATTCCCTGCAGTGTGGGTTTGAAGATTGTTTTTCCAAATTTAGGTTAGGCTAGACTAGACTTTAATCCTGCATTTCTTGCGCATGCACCTCGAAGCTTACGATCCCCGGTTGATAATTAAATGTGGGAATTAATAGTGCATATATTTAGCCCCAACAATAGGGGCAGACCCAGGGTTCACTCCAAGAGCGCACCAACAAGCCCTAGCTACTGTCCCTTTCGGAAACACCTGTGAAGCAGATGTAGTCTCACCCGAAGAAACTAAGAGGGGGTTGCAGGACAAAGATGTCTACAACTAGGGGAATATCAGGTGGAACTACTACAACGATAGTGCAACATTTATATATCTCTTATCATCTAGATCTACTCTGCGCAACTATAAATATGATCTAACACAATAATGAAAATTATAGTATAATAATGACAGAGATCCAAGCATCAATCACACATATGACACAAAATATATGTGGTTCACCCTCTCTCTAGGGATACATCCACAGAACTGTGCTTATGATATATTAAGATAAATCTTACAGTTCTGATCTACGCTCTTAGTCAACACATGTTCTCTCTTCTTCTCTATGTCTCCCACCTTCTTGTGCACCCATCTGTAGGACTTGATCTTCTCACCTAGCTGAAGATCTCACAATACCATAAGGCTCTCACTCTCAACACTCCTCTCTCTCACAATACAATAATATCTCAACCAACAACAATCGAATATCAATACCCAACACTAGTACCGATGTGACCTAGGTCCTCTCGACCTCTATTTATACATTATAGTCTCTCACCGATAACCTTATGTCGAAACCTAGGTGTCAAAACCCTAATTACGCAAAACCCTAGGTCAAATTGACCCACCTTTTCGGGGCTTCGCCAGCCTGTCTTTCCTCCCTTCTCGCACGATACTCCAAAGAATCTAATGGTGGATTTCTCTGCTTACTGAGTTGTCCTCGATCCATCTTCCTTGTTTATCTATCATCCTCGATCTCCTCATCCAAAGACCTACTTCTCCGTGCTTCTCTCTGGATTTTCTTTTCTTTTTCTTACTTCGACCCAGTGACAGTCACTGTGTCTCCCGTGCAGTTCACGTTTGACCTTTTCTTCCTCAATCTTTGCTTCCTTCCATAACCAAGGGCTAATAGCCCCCCAACAATCACCTGTGACTCATCCCGAGGCACTTCATATCTGATCCTTCTATTTCACTTTGAATTTGGACTGTGCAGTGCAACCTTTTATTTCTTCTTTATGCCTCCTTCCTATCCTTGTGAAAACTATCTTTTCTATGTTTGGTACCCAGTTTCAACTGCACCTGGTACCTAGAACCTTGTCTCCTTGCTTTTATTGAGAGTTGTGAGGCAGCTGGTTTTTATAATACAACTTCATCCGACTCCCATTCACTAATCCTTCTTTCCATTCTCCCTTCAATGTCTTCAGTTGTGCAACTCCTCCTTCTGTAAAAGAGGCGATCTCATATGGTCCAATCCAATGCTTTCTGAACTTGGTCAGAAAAATGTCTTGATACTCGTGCAGTAATTATGTAATTTTGTCAATGGTAACAACATCCCAGTAATCTCCAACATTGGCAAGCTTCTGTGTCTCCTCTGTCCCAATATTGAATTTCTATATCTTGATCAGCTGTCCAATGAATGGTAGCTCAACTCATGGTCCTTCCACATCCATGTGGCCTTATGTCTCAACAATGTTTACCTTCCTTGGATCATCATCTATGTCGGCATTAATGTTATAACATTCTTGTAGTTTATGTAAGAGTGCAGTCGATTCGTCCTCTTCCTGCACCAAAGGGAGGCTAGATGCCTCCTTAAATAATTTATGCCTCACAATCTGTAGTGCTTGATCTACTGAAAGAAATTCACTTTAAAACAAAAAGGTGGCTACAAAATTCTAAAGCATACCTTCCCAATCTGCAGTGATGAGGTGCAGCTCCACTTGAACATACCAATTAATAGGGGTCGTGTCCAGCATGTTAATGAATCTGTGTACCCATTGTTCTCAAGGAATGTCACTCCAGGCTTCTTCGTAGCTTCACACATGGTCCTTTGGGCAGCTTCGACCTGTGTACCTCACTTCCCAACTTCCTACTTGTGTTGAGAAACACGTTGTCATCAAGGTTCGACATTGTGTCCAGTCTATAATATTTCTTTTGTGCGTCCCCCACCATCTTGCTGGTGTAGCTTTCAGGGCCTCATCCATAGCCAATAACCTCTTTTGTGTTGGTACACTTGTTTCAAAATATGAGAGGAAGGCTTCTATAGGGTTAAGACCATCAAAGGTAGGAAAGTTACTTATTGTTGTACCAATACAACAAACTTATCTAGTCAGTCGAGCACATATCCTTGTGGATAATTCATACATCTGGTTCTGCCAGTTCTCTAGTGCTTCTTCTAAATCGGATGAACACGTGTTGTCACTTCGCCAACTTAGATTTCCATCGACAGTAGGGTTGATATAATTTTGTTGTCTGGTTGTTAATTTATTTATGTTCTCCAGCTCATATGCATGGTCTTCTTCTCTGATGGGCTCTGTATATTGTAGACCTTCATCTGGATCTAAGGGTGCAATGACCCTAAGGCCAAAATTTTCAAATGTCATGCATCTTTTCTTTAAATAAAAAACAATAGAATTGTCGAAGGCCCAATCAATTCCTAGCAATGCAGGGTAAGGGTAGCTATCATCAACAATTTCAATTACCTAAAAATATTCAAAGGTCCTATGCAAGGTACCAGATATAAAAAATATGCAGAATAGAAATAAAATGCTAGAAATGACAAAATAACAGTAAAATATCCAGCATAATCTTCACAATA
Source organism: Picea glauca (assembly GCA_000966675.3). Lineage (NCBI taxonomy): Eukaryota > Viridiplantae > Streptophyta > Pinopsida > Pinales > Pinaceae > Picea > Picea glauca. Next base: position 266,973 of record JZKD02S2108446.1, read on the forward strand.
CATAGAAATGATATACGAAATAGCAATAGAAAAAGCACTTTGATTCAGAAAGAAATGTTCATAGGCCTCTTCGAGGGGGCAACCTCCAGTCAAGCAAAGCTCTGTTACAATAATATCCAAGCTAGGGTTCTCATACTCTCGCCCCTTATTTATGCTAAATATGTCTATTAAGAGAAGCATCTAGAGGAAGATCCTTCTAGAAGCGGAAGCTTCTATTAGGTCTTCTTACATCCACCTTATTCTATTTTATTGAAAGG
>JZKD02S2108446.1:270747-318797 GCA_000966675.3 Picea glauca
GTAGAGAGAGAAATAATGTTCCATTTGTGTGACCCAACCAGTGGGGTCTGAGCCATCAAATTTGGTTACATCCACCCGCGGAAGGCGTATGTCCCTTTGAAAGTGATGGGTTTGAAAGGAATGGGAAGAAGTTTCACCTTCAGTCTTTTTATGTGCATCAGGAAAAGAGTCATCTATAGGGATTTTGAGTTTGGTGCAGAGTGATGCAAAGACAGATTCAAGCTGGGTGGTTAGTTTGTGTTTGACTTCCACCTTTGCGGACTGCACGACTACATTTACGGATGCATTTATGGAGGTATCACGGGAGGCAATAGTAGCACTGAGTTGTTGCACTTCTTGTTGGGTCTCAAGGAAACCAGATTGCAAGGTGTTGAAGCGAGACTCTAGTTCTTGGCTACGGGTATGGACCATGATGATGGGTGAACTGGAAAGGGGGCAGGTGGGGTCGAACATTTTTGCAGAAAAATGATATGGATGAATGTGATAAGGGAGAAGAGATGAGTCTAATGGAATAAGTCTCAAATAATGGTGAAAACATTTCCAGACTTTTTTTTTTTTTTTATAGCTGCAGGGTTATACTTTGGTCTGAAGAATGCTGCAGTGCTAAAATCCCCAAATTCTAAACCAGAGAGTATTTACTTAGCAACGCGAACACAGATGCACATCAATAGATCTCGCCGGTTTAATTTGTTTATGATGTTGTTTATGTTCCCCAAGGGTTAGGTATTCAAGGGTTCTACAGACAAGGGTTTGCCCTGTGCTATAGCTCTCTGATATACATGCGGGGTCCAATAGTAGTACTTGGCCCAATATCTTAGGGCACTAACTAAGGAGGATAGACCGTACCCTTATCCGTACTACTCGACTACCCAGGTAATAGAGAGTATCTTCCCGAGTGTTGTTCTCGGTGACACTATAGCAGTCCGACGGTCGATAGGTTTATCTAAAGAGGGATTCAGGAAATCTAGGCCGATCTGTACACAGGTGTTGTCTGATGCGCTACCACTCGAAGAGGTACCAACAGGGGTTACAAGGGTGGCCAACAGATGTGCGCTTAAGAACCACTTGTATTTCCTGTGTGTATGAATCCCTCAACTGTGGGTTTATGCGCGTAACAATAGATCTCTGTGGCTTAAAGACGTCGGAATATGTCTCTACCCTGAAAAAAAATACCCACAATTTCTGCCAAGGAAAGTGCTCTGATACCACTTGCAAGATACCATATATATAAAATATGCAGAATAGAAATAAAATGCTATAAATGGCAGAATAACAGTAAAATATCTAGCATAATGTTCACAATACACATAAATGATATACGAAATAGCAATAGAAAAAACACTTTGATTAAAAAAGCAATGTTCACAGGCCTCTTCGAGGGGGCAACCTCCAGTCGAGCAGAGCTTTGTTACAATAATCTCCAAGCTAGGGTTCTCATACCCTCGCCCCTTATTTATACTAAATATGTCGATTAAGAGAAGCATCTAGAGGAAGATCCTTCTAGAAGTGAAAGCTTCTATTAGGTCTTCTTTCATCTGCCTTATTCTATTTTATTGAAAGGCCTTATTAATATTGACCTTTATTACATCCGAATACATTTATCTACCTATGTGCGGGTTAGGACCTTAACATCCTAATTGTGTTGATGTCCATAGAGACATGCTCCAATCATCCAAATGGGCTGACAACTTGTTGATTAGCCATTCTAAGCTTGATAGGGGAATAAATCAACTTCGGTTTTCCCATTAGTGCCCAAGTTTGCTTCGTCATGACATTGACCTCTGACCCTAAGTCGAGGACCACATAGTCTATATCATACTCTCTTATTTGAGCATTCAAATGTAATTTTTTGTTTGTTCTTCTCTTCTTACCAATCTGGTGTGCTACCTTGTTTAGTAAGGGGTCTACCTTTCCTAGCTCATACTTCCTGATTAGGTTCTGTAACTCTTGCACAACATTCTCATCCTAAATTAACTTAAGACAAGTGTACAAAAATTTGATGAGTTTACTTACCTCTTTTCCTTCTTCCTATGAAGCCGATTGATCAAATTACTGAGGCATTCCATACTCTTTTATTTTTGGTCATGTTTTAGATGAGGATCCTTGGTTCCCCTTGAAATCCTATCTTGCTTCCATGAAGATTTGTCTTTCTTTCCTTGCATCAAAAGCCTGAGTCTTCTCCACAACTTTCCTGATACCTGACTCTTCTGTGATATTTATTTGGATTGTTCTATCTTCTCCTACAACAACGCCTCCTCGAGTAATAACAATGACTCTAGGGTTTGTTTCACGTGGTTCATAATATATCAGTTTCACTTGTGGGTTCTATTGGGGTTCTCATCTTTCCTGAAGCTTAGCCAACAACACAGGGCATTCTTCTATGATATTCTCAAAAGAGTTACAATAACTATAGGTTGTGCAAGGATTCTGACAATCCCTTGCCAAGTGTCCTAGATGCGTGCAGTTATAACAGATTATTTATCCTTGGCCTCGGCCCATACCTCCTCCTCATCCTCGTCCTATGTATCCATCGCGAGGATTAAAGTTTCCTCTCCCTGGAGAGTTGTACTGCAGAGTGTTTCCTTCTTGCTGTACTTCGCCTTGAATCTCTTATATGTCCCTTGACCTCTCATGCATGATATAGTAAGCTCTACAATATCAATCATCATGCCCCAATGATTTATAGAATGTGCAATAAAATTTTGTGGGTGTTTGAACATACTTTTTCATGTAATAGAACTCACCTGGGCGATGCCTATTTCTGCATACATCACACCAGGGCAGGTTAACTTGCTTCAAGGGTATCGGTGCTCCTGAGGCCAAATATTCATGAAATAAGGGACAATGTTCCTTATCATGGCCTTTGGATATGCATCTTACACACCAGATATCTTCTCTTTTTTCCTTCCCCTTGTCCTTCTTCATATCCTCAACCTGTAGAGACAAACTAGTCAACTAGCTCAAGATCTGGCTCATGCCTAAGCTAGATTCTCCAATAGGTGTTGATTCAAGCTTCATGGCGATCTCCAAAGATTCTTCCTATGATGAAATATTTTGTTTCATCAAAGGGACTCTGATGTGTGGTAACAACGCCACGATGAATCATTATTTTTTTTTTTCATCGAGGATCTGATAAGTTAATCGACCTGTTAGGGTCTTGAATCTCTGTTCGAACTCGCAAACAGGTTCTTCTACCTTTTGTTTGATCTCTTTTAGCTTTGTAATACATTGTGACTCTGACTTAGGTTTCTTAAACTCTATAATTATCACATTCTTTATCTCATTTAGTGGCTTAGGCTGCACCAATCCTTAGACAAGTTTCATGTACGAGCTCAGCGTGGGGTCCCTTAGCGTAGTGCTGAACTAGGTTCTCTTGATGGCTTTGTCGGTGATACTTTTTAATATTCCACACAGATTCACACAGGAATCAGTGTTGATAGGGATCCTCATATCCATCTCCCCTAAAGATAGGGAGCCTCATCTCATCTGCCATGGAGTTCCCTAGGATTCCTGTCTAAGTATAGGTTGAGTTGCTAGTAACAACACTCTAAAGAATCTAGTGGTTCTGGCTATTCTGGCTTCTTGGTGCTATTGAAAAAACAGGAGGGTTAATGTTACTTACTTCAGTAATCTGTGCATTTCTTGACGTTTATGGCTCTTTTTGGCGAAGTTCTTTAGCTTCCCCTTCTTCCATTTTGGTGGGTTCTGAATGTTCTTCGTCGGTTAGATCTACCTCTTCTCCACTGTATAAACCCTCTTCTCCGTATTTTTTCTTAAACAGGTTCTCAAGGAGAACCCCTCTGAATACTCTTCCACTACGTGGATGTCCATCTTCTATGTCGATGTCATTTTCTAAATTTATGAACATTAGCCTCTTCAGGTCCAACCAATCTACTGTGTCTTCAAGACGTTCTTTTCATGCAACAACATCTTGATTCTCAGCTTCAAAAAGTGCAAAAATTTTCCTCTGGGTCCTTTGAAAAACTTATCTCTCGGATTGGATATATGATTCTACCCTATCAACAACAAATTCAGTGATATACCCTCCAATGGTACTATCAAACCAATGATCTACTGCTCTGGATACAGTGTTGTCAACTCTCTTGACCTTCTAGATCAGTGCTGGTTTCCAAACCACAAGAGGTCTAGAATTGATCTCGAATTGGGTATCTGCTAACCTAGCCAACCACTCAAACAACTCCTGGTGGATTCCTCCAAAGAAGATCTTGTGAATGTTGGTGAAGATGTATCTTTGCAGCCAATCTTCAGTACTCAGTTTAGGGTTCTTGTTCTGGGCTTCAACGAAGTCTCCTTCTTGATCCTCTATCCACTTTTGAATATTTGTCTTTGATGGGAACCACCTTGACATTCCATTAAAAATATTCCTGTCCCAAAAATGAAACCATTTGTTGGCATAGGGACAGACCCAGCGTTCACTCCAAGAGTGCACCAACAAGACCTAGCTACTAGCCCTTTCGACAACACCTGTGAAACAAATGTAGTCTCACCCTAAGAAGCTAAGAGGGGGGTTGTAGGAAAAATATGTCTACAACCATGGGAATATCAAGTGGAACTAATACAATGATAATGCAACATTCATATATCTCTTATCAGCTAGATATACTCTGCACAGCTATAAATATGATCTAACACAATAATGAAAATTACAGTATAATAATGACAGAGATCTAGGCATCAATCACACATATGACACAAAATATATGTGGTTCTCCCTCTCTCTAGGGCTACGTCCATAGAATTGTGCTTATGATATACTAAGATAAATCTTACAGTTCTGATCTGCGCTCTTAGCCAGTAGATGTTCTCTCTTCTTCTCTCTATCTCCCACCTTCCTGCGCACCCAGCTATAGGACTTGATCCTCGCACCCAACTGAAGATCTTACAATACCAGAAGGCTCTCACTCTCAACACTCCTCTCTCTCACAATACAATAATATCTCAACCAAAAACAATCAAATATCAATACCCAACACTAGTACCGACGCGACCTAGGTCCTCTCAAAATCTATTTATACATTATAGTCTCTCACCGATAGCCTTAGGTTGAAACCTAGGTGTCAAAACCATAATTACCCAAAACCCTAGGTGTCTAAACCCTAGGTCAACTTGACCTACCTTTTCAGGGCTCCATCAGTCTGTCTTTCCTCCCTTCTCGTGCGGTGCTCCAAAACATCCAATGGTGGATTTATCTTCTTGTTGAGTTTTCCTCGATCCATCTTCCTTGTTGATCTGTCATCCTTGATCTCCTCATCCAATGACTTACTTCTCCGTGCTTTGCTCCGGATTTTCTGCTCTTTTTCTTACTTTGACCCAGTGACAGTCACTGTGTCTCCCGTGCAATTCACGTTTGACCTTTTATTCCTTGATATTCACTTCCTTCCATAACCAAGGGACAAAACCATTTGTTATGGAAGTACGCAAAGATAAAGGAAGAAAAGGGAGAATGCAAACTTCGCAAAAGACACAGTGACTGATACTGGGTCGAAGTGAGAAAAAGAGCAGAAAAGATGGAGTGAAGTAAGTCGTTGGATGAGGAGATCGAGGATGATAGATCAATAAGAAATAAGGATCGTGGAAACATTAGAAAGTGGATAAATCCACCATTGGATGATTTGGAGCACCATGTGAGAAGGAAGGAAAGACAGGCTGGTGAAGCCCTAAAAATACTGGTCAAGTTGACCTAGGGTTTTAGACACCTAGGGTTTTGGTATCTAGGGTTTTGGACACATAGATTTCATCTTAAGGATGTCGGTGAGTGATTGTAATGTATAAATAAAGGTCAAGAGGACCTCGATATTGTTTTTTTTCATTCGTTGTTGTTGGTATCAAGTTGGATTAGGGTTGTTGTTATATTGTGAGAGAGAGAAGTGATGAGTGTGAGAGCCTTCTAGTATTGTAAGATCTTCAATTGGGTGCGAAGATCAACCCTACATTTGGGTGCACAGGGAGGGGAGAGAAAGAGAGGAGAAGAGAGAAGATATGCTAGCTAATAGCACAGACAAGAACTGTATGCTTCATCTTAATATATTATAAATCACAGTTCTGTGGATGTAGCCCTAGAGAGAGGGTGAACCACGTATATTTTGTGTTGTGTGTGATTGGTATTATGTCTTTTTCATTGATATACTTTGATTGCATTACTATGTTAGATATGCTAAGTAGATGTGTAGAGTATATATAAGATGATAAGTGATATATGAATGTTGTGTTGTTATTGTATTAGATCCACTTGAGATGCCCCTTGGTTGTAGACATCTATGTCCTGCAACCCCCCCATAAATTCTTCGGGTGAGACTGCATCTACTTCGCAGGTGTTTCTGAAAGGGCCAGTAGTTAGGGCTTGTTGGTGCGCTCTTGGATTTGAACCCTGGGTCTACCCCTATGCCAACAAATGGTTCTGTTGCCGGGATGGGAATCTTCTTGAGGGAATTTCAAGGTGATTTCCATCAAAGACAGAGACTCAAAAGTGGATAGAGGATCAAGAAAAGGACTTCGCTGAATCCCAGAACAAGAACCCTAATATTAGCATGGAGGATTGGTTGGAGAAATATATCTTTACTGATATACACGAATTTTGTTTTGGGGGAATCCATCAGGAGCTATATGAGTGGTTAACTAGATTACCAGATACCCAATTTGACATCCGATCTAGACCTCCTGTGGTTTGGACATCGGAGATGATCAAGAAGGCCAAGAGAGTTGATACCATCATATCACGAGCAATATATCACTGATTTGATAGCACCATTGGAGGGTACATCACCAAGTTTTTTGTTGACAGAGTAGAGTCATACAACCAAGCTGAGAGATACTTTTTCAAGGGACCTAGAGGAAAGTTTTTACAATTCCTGAAGTTGAGACTCAAGATGCTATTGCATGAAAAGAACATCTTGAAGATACAGTAGATTGGTTAGATCTAGAAAAGCTAATGTTCAAGAATTCAGATAGAGACAACAACATTGAAGATGGACATACGTGTAGTGGGAGAGTGTTCAAGGAAGTTAACCTTGTGAACCTATTTAAGAAGAAATACGGGGACAAGGGTTTCTACAGTGGAGAAGAGGTAGATCTGGTGGATGAAGATCATTCAGAACTCGCTAGGGAAGAGGAAGGAAAAGTTGAAGAGATTCACCGAGAAGAACCTGAAACTTCAGAAACTGTGCAGACTGTTGAAGTAAGTACTATTATCCCTCCTGTTGATTCAATACTATTAAGCAATCGGAGTAATCCAAACTACCAGAGTGTTCAAATCACTGTCATTAGTAGTCCACCACATACTCAGTCACGAACCCTAGGAAGATCTATGGCAGATGGGATGAATATTCCTATCTTTAGGGGAGATGGATCTGAAGATCCTAACCAACATTGGTTCTTATGTGAAGCCATATGGAATATAAAAAATGTCACTGACGAAGCTGTCAAAAGAACCCAGTTTAGTAGCACTCGAAGGGATCGCGCACTGAGATGGTACATGAAGATTGTCGAAGGACTTGCACATCCTAAGTCACTAAATCAGATTAAGAATGAGTTGGTTGCAAAGTTCAAGAAACCCAAGTCAGAGTCACAATTTATTACAGAGTTGAAAGAGATCAAGTAGAACGTGGTCGAACATGTTTGGGAATTCAATCAGATATTCAAAACCTTAACAGGCCATTTGACTTTTCATATCCCAGATGAGCAAAACAAAGAATGGTCATTGTTTCCCTCTGACCACACATTAGAGTTCCTACGATGAAATAGAATATTGCTTCATAGTTTGAGGCATTGGAGATTGCCATGAAGCTATAATCAACCCCTATGGGAGAATCCAGCTAAGGTATGAGTCAGATATTTATTCAACTAACTAGTTGGTCTCTGCAGGTCGAGGATATGAAGAAAGACAAGGGAAAAGATAAAAGAGAAGACATCTGGTGTGTCAGAGGAATATCAGAAGGCCATGACAAGGAACACTATCCCCTATTCAATGAATACTCGGTTTTTGAAGCCCTGATCCCTTTGAAGCAAGCCACCTTACCCTGGTGTGAGGTATGCAGAAATAGACATTACATTAAAAAGTGAAATTACATTAAAAAGTATGTTCAGACACCCACAAATTTGTATTTCGCGTTCTGTAAGTCTCTGGGGCATGATTATAGGGATTGTAGGGATTACAATCTTATGCATGAAAGGTCGAGAGACATAAAAAAATTCAAGGCGAAGTACAACAAGAAGGAAACACTACGCAGTATAACTCTCCTGGGAGAGAAAAATTCAATCCTCGCGGTGGATTTAGAGGAAGAGGACGAGGAGGAGGAATGGGTCGAGGCGGACGGAAGATCATTTGTTATAGCTTCACACAACCAGGACACCTTGCAAGGGACTGTCAGAACCCTTGTACTACTTGCAACTATTGCATCTTGTTTGAACATGTTATAGAAGATTGTCTTGTGCTGCTAGCTAAGCTTCAGGAAAGATGAGGACCTCAACAGAACCCACACGTGCAACTGATATATGTTGCACCTCATAGAGAATACCCTAGAGTGGCTATTTTAACTAGAGGAGGCATTGTTACAGAATAATATAGACTAACCCAAGGGAAGATTACAGAAGACTCAGGAATCAGGAAACCTACAGAGAAGACACAAATGTTTGATGCAAAGAAAGAAAGACAAATGTTTGAGGAGGCAAGAAAAGAATTCAGAGGAGACCAGGGTTCCTCATCAAAGATAAGACCAGAAGTGAGAGAATATGGAATGCCTATGGAATTTGATCAGTCTGCTTCACCAAAAGAAGGAAAAGAGGTAAGAAAAATCATGGAATTTGTATATATTTGTATTAAGTTGATTCAGGATGAAAGTGTTGTACAAGAGCTACAAAATTTAATCTGACAATATGAGATAGGAAATATAGATCTCTTACTAACTAGGGAAGTACACCAAATTGGTAAGAAGAGAAGGAAAAATAAGGAATTACATTTGAATGCTCAAATAGGAGAGTATGAGATAGACTATGTGGTCCTCAACTTAGGGTTGGAGGTCAATGTCATGATGAAGCAAAATTGGGCACTGATGGGAAAAAAAAAGTTGATCTATTCCCCTATTAGGCCTAGGATGCCTAATCAACAAGTTGTAAGTTCCTTTGGAAGACTGGAACATGTCCCAGTGGACATCGACGTAGTAAGGACATTTGCAGCTTTTGAGGTAATTGAAATAGTTTATGACAACTATCCTTACCCTGCGTTGTTAGGAATTGAATGGGATTTAATAATTCCACTATGGTTGATTTAAAGAAAATACGTATGACTTTTGAAAGAGATGGCCTTCGGTTCATTGCACCTTTATATATAGATGAAGGCCAACGATACATAGAACCTATCAGGGAAGAATACCACACATATGAACTAGAAAACCTATATAAGCTAACATCCAGATAACAGGATTACATTAATCCTACAGCCGATGTGAACCTAAGATGGCGAAGTGTTAGTGCATGTTCATTAGACTCAGAAGAAGCATCGAAGAACTAGTAGAATAAAATGTATGAATTATATACAAGAATATGTGTGAGATTAACTAGAGAAGTTCGCTAGATTGGCACAACAATAAGTAACTTACCCACCTTTGATGGTCTGAATCCTTTGGAAACCTTCTTGTCGAACTTTGAAGAAAGTGTAACAATACATAAAATATTGTTGGATATGGATGAGGACTTGAAATCCACACCAACAATATGGTGGGAGACACATAAACATAGCATTATAGAATGGGTGCATTGTCGTATCCTATTGACAACACAGTTCTCAACACAAGTAGAAGGCTGCAAAGTTCACTACATAGGTCAAAGATGTCCAAAGGACCATGTGAAAAATTGTGAGGAAGCCAGGAGAAACATTCCTCAAGAGTAGTGGGTGCACAAATTCATTAACACGCTAGAAACGACACCTATCAACTGGTACCTCCAAGTAGAGTTGCGCCTCATCACTACGGATTGGGAAGGTATGACTCATAATTTTGTAACTACCTTCTTATTTGAAAGTCAATTTCTTTCAGTAGATCAAGCACTACATATTGTCAGACAAAACGTATTTGAGGAGGCATCTAGCCTCTATTTAGAGCAAAAAGAGGATGAATGGACTGCACCTCTCCAGAAACTGCAAGGCTGTTACAACATCAATGTTGATGAAGACGATGATCCTAGGAAGGTGAAAATCACAGAAATAGAAGGCCAGAGAGATGTGGAAGGACCAAGAGTTGAGTTACCATTTATTGGACAACTGATCAAGATTAAGAAGGTCAATATTGGAACAGAGAAAATGCCTAAGTTTGCAAATGTTGAAGATTACTGGGATGTTGCTACCATTGACAAAATTACAGAGTTACTGCATGAATATCAGGACTTGTTTCCAACCAAGTTCACTGATATGAAGGGCATTAAAGGGCATATGGGAGAGATGAGGATTCCTTTAAATCCATATGGAATACCAATCAAACAAAGAACTTACATAATGAATCCTAAATATAAGGAGAAAGTCAAAATTGAGCTCGACAGAATGTTGGAAGCATGGATTATAGAACCCGTTGAAGAGTCAGAGTGGATTAGCCCTAGGGTGGTGCAAGACAAGAAGACAAGAGAGATCAAAACATGCATAGATATCAGGAATTTGAATGATTCCTATTTGCATGACCCCTTCCCTACACCATTCACTGACGAAGTGTTAGATAGTGTGGGAGGCTAGGAGGTATATTCTTTTACAGATGGATTTTCAGGATACCATCAAATCTAGATTTCCAAGGAAGATCGCCAATAGAATGGGGATCCTACAAATATACAGTAATTCCATTTGTATTGAAGAATTCCCCAACCATCTTTTCCAGCGTGGTGGTCGAAGCATTAAAGGAATTTCTTCATAAATTTCTAGAAGCATATTTTGATGATTGGACTATTTTTAGTTTATTAAAGAATCATATTAAATGTCTAAGGCTAATGTTGGATAAATGCATGCAGTGTCAAATTTCCTTGAGCCTGAAGAAATGCATTTTCTTTTCACCATTTGGAGTGTTGTTATGTCATATCGTATGCAAGCAAGGGTTACTGGTAGATCCATCTAAAATTTCCATTATAGTTGATCTACCCCATCCTACTTCAGTCAAACAGCTGCGCATTGCGTTGGGACACATAAGATACTATAGGAAGTTCATTAAAGGATATGCTCAGATTAAAACAAACATGGAGAAACTGTTGAAGAAGGATTGTCAGTTTAGCTGGACAAAATAATGCCAATAGAGCTTCGACACACTGAAATCGAAAATGGTTACTGCACCTATTCTAATTTTCCTAGATTGGACCAAGGAGTTTCATGTGCATGTCGATGCGTCTTCCATTGCATTAGGAGTTGTGTTAGAACAACCTGGAGAAGGAGATATTGACCACCTGTTAGCATTTTCTAGCAATAATCTATCAACTGTTGAGATTAATTACACCACCACTGAGCGAGAAGGGTTAGCCATGGTGTATGCATTGCTGAAGTTTTTCCACTACTTGTTGGGAGGGCACTTTAAAATGTTTTCTGATCACTCCACGTTGAAATATCTAGTCAACAAGGTAGTGTTGGGGGGAAGGATATGTAGATGGCTTCTGCTATTTCAGGAATATGACTTTGATATCGTAGTTAGTCCAGGAAGAATGAACAAAGGTCCTGACCACTTGTCAAGGTTGGAACATGGAAAAGAGCCAACCAGTTTGGAGGATGCACTACCAAATGCACAATTACTGGCCATTAGAAAGATCTATGAACACTTCGCAGAGATAGTTGAGTTCCTATCAACAGGAATGGAACCTAGTGAGTATACAATTCCCCAAAAGAAACAGTTAGTAGTCCACGCTGCAGAATTTTCACTCATAGTTGGACAACTATATAAGATGGGACCTGATGAGATATTGAGAATATGTGTTATGGAGGCAGAGCGAACACTGATCATCACAGAATCTCATGAAGGCATCACAGGAAGACATTATGCAGGTAAAGCAACCATGCAGAAGGTTCTTAGAGTTGGCCTTTTGTGGCCTACCTTACACAGAGATGCTAAAGACTATTCCAGAGCCTGCGACGTATGCCAAAGAGTTGGGAAACCATCCAAAAGAGATGAAATTCCATTAGAACCACAAATTACCCTACAAGCATTTGAGAAATGGGACATTGAAAGTTGGACCTATAAACCCACTAGGAAAGCATACAGGAGAAAGATACATAATTACTACGACAAAATACTTGACTAGATGGGTCGAAGCAAGAGCAGTTAAGGACTGCAGTGCAACTACAACTATGTGCTTCATATTTGATGACATCATAACTAGGTTTGGATGCCTAAATATCCTTATGAGTGATCAAGGCACACATTTCATCAATAATACAGTGGAAGCCCTGACTGGAGAATTTGCAATCCACCATGAGAATATCACACTGTACCATCCACAAGAAAATGGGACAGTTGAAGCATTCACAGATTTTGGAGACATCACTAACCAATATTTGTAGTGTGAACAGGGATGATTAGGATTTAAGAGGATTAACAGTATTATGGGCCTATAGAACCATTTGCAAGAAGATGGAAATGAAAACACCTTTTAAGTTGGTATATGGTCTTGAAGTTGTTGTTCCAATGGAATATGTGGTACCAAGCCTATGAATTGCTTCCTTTACAGATATGGATGAACCTAGCGTTGTTCAAGAGAGTCTTGGAAAGTTGGTCGAACTATAGGAAGATAGATTTATTGCAGGATTCCATCAACAAGTTCAGAAGGAAAGAGAGAAGGCCTATTGTTGGACCTTGACCAAGTTTTGAAGAACACTTGGTCATATTTGACCGTTTTTGGGACTGTGATAACTTGCCAAAGATGGAGTGCAACACGAAGTGGAAATTAAGGAAGAAAGACCTATTTTTGGGTCCATTTTAGGGTTTTGGGTTGATGTAATGGGAAAGGGATGTCGGCTCATGGGTTTACCCATGCTTAGGCCCATTTTGTAATCTATAAATAGATAATTAGGCAATGTAAGTAAGAGGAGAAGAAGAAGTAGTAGTACATCTATGTGATGTATAGCTAAAGGCTTGGTGCTAGTAGCTAGATCTGAGTGATTGGATGTATATTGCATGTCCTATGTGCATGATTGTAAAGAGATTGAAAAGCTAAGTGCAAGTTGTTGTAGCTTTGTGCTGAAGTGCAAGGAAGAAGGATCTAATGAGCTGCGTAGATATTTTGTCCTGTGCGAAGTAAGGGTCACTGAAGCTTTGTGTTGTAACCACTTGACTGAGATAATATAAAGAAGAAGACTTTGTGGATGTAGCCCCAGGGTGGGGGTGAACCACGGTAACTGTGTGTATTATGATTTGTACTTTGTCCTAATGTGTTTATCTCTTTCTTGGCTAAGTGTTTGATGTGATTAAATAGATCTAGTTATGCTCTATGTTGATGATATATGAAAAAATGTTAGATATGATATATAAGATGTTAGTGCTTGATCTGTTGAACCTAACCTATATTTTTGTGGCTAAGTACTGAATCATCTTTAGTGTATTCAATGCGATGCTCTATGCTATATGTGAAGTACCATAAGTTTTAAATATTGATGAATGATCTATGCTAAGTGCCCTATAAAAGATATAATCACAGATCAATGTCCCATCTAAGGCTGCAGACATCTGAGACTTGCAACCACCCTTGCCTCTACCTCGGGTGAGACTTCATCTGCTTCGCAGGTGTTTCCGAAAGGATTGATAGTTAGGATTTTGTTGGTGTTCTCTTGAGCATTGAGCCTAGGGTCTGCCCTGTTCCAACAAATGGTTCCATTGCCGGGACCTGGAACTGTGATTGCTGGGAGCTAAAGAAGAAAAATCTTTGTGCGAAATAAGCTTTGTGCATAGATCTGTTGCCCTAGCGCGCAATATTCTACTTGACCTACAAAGATTTATGCTGAGAAAAAGAGGCCAGATCTGAATGAAAGAGGTCATATCTGTAAGAAAGAGGTTGATACCGAAGAAAAGAAGTGAGATTTGAACACTCTGTGCTCTAAGAAAAGTAAAAGTGGAAATCTCTGAAAGAGAGAGGTCAGATCTACAAGGAAAGAGGTCAGATCTGCAGAAAAGAGGTAAGATCTGTAAGTTCTGTGTTCTAATAAAGGTAAGAATAGTAAAACAAAATTAGATCTGAAATCTTTGTGCTCTGCAAAAGTAAAATAAGTGAAATTTTTTTAGTATGGATCTAGGTATGTTTGATAGATTCTATCCTAGTTTGGAAACTAGGGCTCTGATAGATGAAAGAACGTTTGATATGAATAGATCTGATAGATATGTTATACATATGCATAGAAAGAATGTCTAGACTAACAAGCGGATGAAAGATCCTCGATTTTGTTTTTTGTAGGCTAGCTACCATAACCATAGTGCGCAGTAAAAAATAGGTTGGGGATCATTTAAAAGAAAGAGAGGATTAAACTTCTGTTACAGTTGCAAAATACCAAGACATCTTGCTAAGGAATGCCCTGGTGGAAGACCTAATTGTCTCTGTTGCAAGGCTTTGGACCATGAAGTATTGGATTGCCCTAGAATGATTTCCAAGCTTGAAGGAATGAATCCAAGTGAAGAAAACCTTAAGGAAGATCCATAGATAGTATAAACTTAGAAAGAATCAGAAAAGGTATTGCTATAGATGAAAGACACCTTGAATGATCACTGACATGTTAGGCTATCAGAGATATTCAAAGAAAAGGAGCAATTCAAAGCAAGAATATGAGATTTCGACATTGAATGTACTCTTGATGAAGAAACACAAGTGAACATTATGCCAAAAAGAACTTGGGAAGCTATAGGAAATCTTGCCATGATCCCTTCCCTAGGAGGAACAAGTTTATTTAGAGGAAAGATAATAAACGTATGTGGAAGTCTCACCTGGATACCTATGGCTGTCAATGGAACTTTGACAGAGGAAGACTTTGAGATTATTAAATTTGTTGAAGACAACGCCTCGTTTACCATGCTCATAGGAAAACCTTAGATTGATAGAGAACAAGCCAACCAAAAAGAGGAAGACGAAGTACAAAAGAAGCAAGAGTTAAAATACTTTATGACCAGAAGGATCACACACTTGATTGAAGAACATAAGAGTAGATCACATATATTTAATACTAGAAACTCCGATGTTGAGGCTAAGAGAACACTCGAGGATCCGCAGAAGATTGAGTTACCTATTTTTGATATGGAAGAAGTATTATCCAGGAACCCTAGGAAAGAATTTCAATAGCACGAAGTAACTAAGACCACAAAAGATAAGCATCAGAATGGTAAAAGCATTACTGAGATGAAGCTCACGGGGAATAAGGCTAGAAATTTAAGAGAGAAAAGGGCTAACACTGCAAGGTTACAAGAAGTTCTAGAGGAAAGTTTCCAGACAGAAAAATTACAGAATTGGAACTTCGGCAGGATATCAGAACAACGACATCTGACACTCTTCCATGAAGAAGAAATATAGCCATTGGACCAATATAACTGTTCGACTTCCACTCCGAACGGGTCAAAAATCAATTATGGGTTCCCACTAGACAGTTGGAAAACACCAGAACGGATAGAACAGAGTTAATGAGGGCCTCATATCCATTGCAAGCAGATCGTTGCTAAGTTTTCCTACTTAATCCGTCACGCCACACACCTAAAATACTTTTTTCTAACTGAGAATTTGAGCACGAAAACTGCGATTAAATTACCTAGAGATCATTTCCTTGTTCCCATACTATTCACTATAGTCTCTGAATTCCTTTCGCACTCGAGCTAGCTGAACCAAGTTTGTATGTCGGATGAGCTCAACGCTGCCGAGAAAATTGTTGAATAAGTTTTAATTTACTTAATTACTGAGAGAGTCATGTTAGACTGCAGAATGTCTACAGGTGTACAGACATCATCCTCGGGAGCATTGACATCTTCCCCCTTTACTACTCGCACAGGACCATCCTGACTGCCTTCGAAAAGATGATCTAAGATCATAAACGACTTAGCCACTGTGAATATGATCCCAAGTATCTTTCCTAAATATATCCCACCACTGAGAGGAATAGTGAATCGAGACACTGTACCCAGAGACTTCGACTATTTTGTGGTCACTGCGTACCTCCCGAAAGGGGTGTGCACAGTTCATGCTGACCAGGATAAGCTCACAATGCTGAAATTTAGTGATTTCAAACTTGGAGATCGCAAGGTTTACCATATGCTAGCCCCACACAAATACTTAACTATCACAAAAGGGAAGAACACAAAGATTTTCCCTCAACAATGGACCCACAACCTCGCGTAGTCAACCCTCCTCAACGTAATGAAGATTCCACATTTCGGGAGGCATCAGGAAGTAAATTCATGCATCAGGTTGTTGTTGTCTTGCTACCATGGAGGATACCTATGGTTGGACCTACACATCACTGTGGATCCAATTCTGATCAATAAGATCACTTGACTAAGCATGCAGGGCCCTGACCCACAAGAGTTTTACCCTGGAAAGACTGCAGATCGTGTTCTCACCCAACGAATAAAAGACACATATGGTGATCTAGAGAAGGGAACGTGAGGTTACAAGGTAGCTTCCATTGAAAATATAGCAGTGCTCTTTGGTTCCCAGCTGATCGCATGGAATTTAGTCCGCAAAAATAGACCCACACAAGTGACTGGATTTGTAGTTGACCTTGCAGGGAAGTGCGCCAAGGGACTACAAATGAACTGGGCAAAGTACCTTATAAATCAACTAGAGATTAACTTTAGACAAGCGCAAGACCAAGGGTATGAGTTCCACTTTAGTTGGTTTCTCATACTCATCACTTTCATTTCTTGGGAACTACCAAAGGGAGGCACTTTTCCAGAGATCGAACCCTTCGAACCACTGGCCGCAAAGTTTTGTATGTTGTGGTACTCCAGCGACATGAACAAACAATGGCAGTCCAATGCCATCTTCCATGCTTACTACACTCAATTGAAGAATGAAATATAGTATACACCACACATCACACCCAACACACTTCATAGTTTTAGACCTTTGATGAAATTCAATGCAAACTGTCACTTCACCTATATCAAAGTGTGCATGGATGAGCACAAACAACAACTCTAGTCATATTACAAGCTGACATAAGATGACTTGGAGGATATTACCAAGGAATGGTCATAAGACCTCTTTGTTGCAACATACGCCATAGAGATGTCTGACGTGGATAGCCCTGAAGCTATGTCGGATACACTTGGACCACGCAAAACTAAGAAGGATGTGGAAGTTCAAGATATCCAGAGCACATCAACGAAGACTACTTTGATCTCACCTGTGAAGGGAGGTGATGGTGAAGAACTAGGTGGCACAGAAGCTGAGAAAAATAAAGGTGAGGTTACTCCTCCTAGAGAGGAGGAGGATCCCTCCAATAAAAGGAATATTACCTCACCAAATCCCTCATCCCGAAAGAAAGATAAGGCCACCCGAACAACGCTTAAAACTACCCTTACCCCGGATGATTTCAACTTCTTAATTGTCGTGCTGAATGATGTTTCATTAGAGCTCGTAGAAAATAAAGAAGCAAAGCAAGAGGAGCTATTCATCTAGATCATTGGTGAACTCAAAAAGTGCAGCAGGCACTCCAGTCCAACCAAGCAGTTTCTATGATGCCCTTAAACACTAGGAACAGGCGATGAGCCCACTCAATTATGCCAGATCACTGAGGAAGTCAAAGCTCTCCTTCGACAAGCTCAAGAAGACATTGTGCAAGCCACCCAAGCTTTGGCACAAGAACAGAGTGCACATAGAGAATAACAGAGGAAGGCAGAATAGGAGAAACTTGCCTTACAAGCGAAGTGGGAGGAGGAAAAAGCACAGTTACAACAAAGTAAGGACTAGTTGCTAGTAGAGAAACTTGAAGTATAGGAAAGAGTTCACAAAGCACTTCACTCTGTGATGGTCATAGAAGTCAATATCGAAGACCATCTCCCACAACAGGTGACCCAATTGGAAGAAGTAATCTAACAACTTCAACAACGCATCATGGATCTGGAGCTCTGCATCGTGCCTGAGACACCCCAAGAAATAAGAGATCTAAGAGAGGCCACTGCTCGAAGCGCAATCAACTGATTAAAAACCTTGTCTTTAGAATATAAGAAACTAAGCACTAGAAGTGCCCAGACTTATTAAACCCTCACAGAGAATCCAGAATTGCATACAATGGAGGCACAACTCCAAGAAGAAAAGTAGCATGCAGATGTGCTACAAGCGTAGATGAAGTCCATGACCCTAGTCGAAAGAATGAATAGATTCGTAGAACAATGCACAACCCAACAATAGGTACACATGTTGCAAAGTAAAGTGATGGAAGTCTCTCAATGACTTCAACCACTCCAAGAGAAGGCATGTCAACTGTTCACTGAACTTGAAAGCCAGGGATATGAACTGGAACAATTTGTCATCATTGCAGAACAACACCTAGAAGGATCGCTCAATGACACAGTAATCCAGGAATTTATTGAGTAAGAGGTTGTCGTACTACAACAGGTTGAAGTAGCTTGAGCCAAGCTTGAGGCATTCAAAAAAGAATTGATTAGACCTGAGTGACTTAAGATGAGTCATAGGTGAGTGTTGGGGGCCTGTTGGCCCTTGACCAAGTTTTGAAGAACACTTGGTCATATTTGACCATTTTTGGGATTGCGACAGCTTGCCAAAGATGGAGCGAAACACGAAGCAGAAATTAAGGAAGCAAGACCTATTTTTGGGTCCATTTTAGGGTTTTGGGTTGATGTAACAGGAAAGGGATGTTGGCCCGTGGGTTTACCCATGCTTAGGCCCATTTTGTAATCTATAAATAGATAATTAGGCAATGTGAGTAAGAGGAGAAGAAGAAGTAGTAGTACATCTATGTGATGTATAAATAAAGGCTTAGTGCTAGTAGTTGGATCTAAGTGATTGGATGTATATTACAAATGCTATGTGCATGATTGTAAAGAGATTAAAAAGCTAAGTTCAATTTTTTGTAGCTTTGTGTTGAAGTGAAAGGAAGAAGGATCTAGCAAGCTGCACAGATCTTCTGTCCTGTGTGAAGTAAGGGTCACTGAAGCTCTATGTTGTAACTGCTTGACCGAGATAATATAAAGAAGAAGACTTTGTGGACTTAGCCCCAGGGTGGGGGTGAACCATAATAACTATGTATATTATGCTCTGTACTTTGTCCTAATGTGTTTATCTCTTTCTTGGCTAAGTGTTTGATGTGATTAAATAGATCTAGTTATTCTCTGTGCTGATGATATATGAATAAATGTTAGATCTGATATATAATATGCTTAGTGCTTGATCTGTTGAATCTAACCTATATTTATATGGCTAAGTACTGAATCATCTTTATTATAAGTATTCACTGTGATGCTCTGTGCTATCTGTGAAGTACCATAAGGGTTAAATATTGATGAATGATCTATGATAAGTGCCCTATAAAATATATAATCACAGATCAATGTCCCAGCTAAGGTTGCAAACATCTAAGTCCTGCAACCACCCCTGCCTGTATCTCGGGTGATACTTCATCTACTTCGTAGGTGTTGCTGAAAGGGCCTGTAGTTAGGGTTTTGTTGGTGCGCTCTTGAGCGTTGAACCCTGGGTCTGCCCTATGCCAAGGCAAGAGAGAAGGCCTATCATAAAAGGAACATCAAAAAGAAGGCATTTAAGCAAGGTGATCTAGTACTGATATATGACATTAAGTTCATAAAACATATTGGGATGTTCATAACTCATTGGCTAGGGCCATATGAGATCACCTATGTTACAGAAGGAGGAGTTGCACAATTGAAGACTCTGAATGGAGAATGGAAGGAAGGATTAGTGAATGGGAGCTGATTGAAATTGTACTATGACAACCAACTTCCCCGTAGCTCTCAGTAAACACAAGAAGAAAAGGGTCTAGGTACCAGGTGCAGTTGAAACTGGGTATTAGATACAAAAAATACAGTCTGCACAGGGAAGGAAAGGAGGCATCGAACAGAAAGAAGAGGATGCACTGCCCAGGTTGAAATCGAAGTAAGATAGGAAGATGAGATCTGAAGTGCCTCAAGACGAGTCATAGTTGTGTGTTGGGGGCCTATTGGCCCTTGGTTATGGAAGTACGTGAAGATCAAGGAAGAAAAGGGAGAATGTGAACTTCGCGGAAGACACAGTGACTGATATTGGGTCAAAGTGAGCAAAAGAGAAGAAATGACGGAGCGAAGTAAGTCGTTGGACGAGGAGATCAAGAATGATAGATCAGTAAAAAATAAGGATCATGGACAACTCAGAAAGTGGATAAAGCCACCATTGTATGCTTTGGAGCACCGCGTGAGAAGGAAGGAAAGAAAAGCTGGCGAAGTCCTAAAAATACGGGTCAAGTTGACCTAGGGTTTTGGACACCTAGATTGCGGCCTAAGGATGTCAGTGAGTGATTGTAATGTATAAATAAAGGTCAAGAGGACCTCAATATGGTTGTTGTTCATTTTTTGTTTTTGGTATCGAGTTGGGTTATGGTTGTTGTTATATTGTGAGAGAGAGAATTGTTGGGTGTGAGAGCCTTCTAGTATTGTAAGATCTTCAGCTGGGTGCGAAGATCAACCCTGCAGTTGGGTGCACAGGGAGGGGAGAGAAAGAGAGGAGAAGAGAGAATATTTTCTATCTAAGAGCACAAAAAAGAATTGTATGCTTCATCTTAATATATTATAAAGAACAGTTATGTGGATGTAGCCCTAGAGAGAGAATGAACCACATACATTTTGTGTTGTGTGTGATTGGTATTTTGTCTCTATCATTGATATATTGTGATTGCATTACTATGTTAGATATGATAAGTATATGTGAAGAGTATATATAATATGATAAGTGATATATGCATGCTATGTTGTTCTTGTATTAGATCCACTTGATATTCCCCTTGGTTTTAGACATCTCTATCTTGAAACTCCCCCATAATTTCTTCGGGTGCACTCTTGGAGTTGAACCTTGGGTCTGCTCCTGTGCCAACAAATGACTAAGAAATGTCGCCAACTGGTACCAACTATAACCATCCATCCATCCTAATGGAAGATGAACATGATGTCCAATTGTTGTCTCGCCACCGTGATCTTGCTCTGCATCGTGCATATGTTTCCATGGGATTGGTTCTCTAGCTTGATGTCTTCCTATAATGTTGGTAGGCCTCCATGTACCTCTTGATTGGTTTCCTTTTTGGTTCCATATTAGTGCATAAGCGTGTTGATGCTCATGCCCTTGCCTTGATGATTGTTGTTTCTCTATATGATGTGGATGGCCATATACAATAACTGTAGGAATCTGTTTGATTTTATTCAAATATGCAACACATTGTGCCTTTGATTCAATGACCTCCTTGGCTTATTTATTGTGTCCTTATTGTGGGTTTGCTTCATCTCCTTCTATATACTCTACCTCATATTCAACTCCAGACTCGACAATAACTACTTTGTTGGCCTCCATGGGCCCATCTTTCTTATTAAGAGACACATCCTGCAATGTGATTTTCATTTTCTTGTACCACAACTTCAAAAACTTATTTTGAACATTGATATTAATGGTACCCACTGATTCTATCCAAGGATACCCCAAAACAATATCCACTTCATCCATATCCATAGCATAAAAATATGAATGCAACACATATTTATCCATGTTAATCTTTAAATCTTTAACAATTTGAACATTTTCACCCTCAACCTGTGTGATTTGAATATTCTTTATTGGTGTTATCACATAATCTTGTCAAAACCTTTGGGGTTTGTGGTTTCTCCCTAAGTCTACATATTTTTCCTGTATCTCTTCCTTTTGTAGACTTGATCGACCTGTTTTTCCTTATCGGCTTGCCTGAAAAGTATCGAACCTAAGCCTTTATGTTTTCCCTAAGGCTACAATCATGACTACCAAGTGCAACACTTGAAGTGGTTTAATAGGGAATCGAATCAAGCGAGTGAGCAAGTTCAGTCTTCAACAAAGGAAAGCGAGCACGAAAATCGATAGTTCAAATATTGTAAAATTGTTCAACAGGGATTGTGAAATCTTGATTCGTGAAAGGGAAGATATGGGCCACTCGATTATGAAGAGTCGAGGGTCGTTGATATGACATCTGAAAGTTTTGGAAGATCAGGAATCGGGAGTTTGCGGTTCTTGTCATAAAGGTGCATCCACAACCCGAAATCCCAAGGCTCGAAAAGCCAATGGTTTAAATCTAATCCATTCAAATTAGGGGATGTGTGGCACCATATTAGCAGGATCGCGATTTCACGGATCGGGTTTCAAAAGTGGAACTTGGTGTGAGACCCTTGAAATGTGAAATCGAGAAACACCCGAAATTGGGCATGTGGTCTCAGTACTTGGTCACGTGGGAAGAAGGTCTAGAAAGAGGGGCTAGCGCTCATTGTATAGCCAAAATTTCATGTTGTTAGGGAAAGGATCGTGGCCATCCATTTTTGAAGCAAGACCAACCACTGATTTCAAAGGCCGTTTTGTGATTTCAAACATCGCGATGTTGGAATCAAGTTGGAGTGAAAACTCCCAAAAACGTCCCGACTATGATTTTGGATGAAAGCTCCAGGGCATGGCTCAAGGTCACATGCAAGATTGGAGAGAAAGAGGGGATCCATGCCAAAGGGCCGAGAGTGCCTGTATTGAATGCACAAGAAAATTAGTATAGCCTGAGGCTCCGAGATCATTTTGAAAAAATCGTGGGCACTGCCTGGGTAATTCATAGGTGTTAGGCTCCATCCCGATCCTGATGCAGTTAGTTAATGGAAATAGGGGGAGGTAGCTGAAACCTCGTTTCACCCCGTAAATGGAAAGCATGTAAGCACCGACCGTGGAGGCAGGATGTCAGCCCAAGGTCTCCATGTTAATGATTTTTTCTGCAAAGCCCATACTGATCTGAGATTGCATCGGATTGAAGAATGCAAGTGTCATATAATAGAGGAAGATACAGATGCCAAGCCTTGAATGCAGTGACCAGAGTGTGCTTCTGAAGGGAGAAAATTTCTTTGAGTATAAATACTCAGTTTTCATTTTTTGTTAAGGTTGATGGTTGAGCTAATCTCCCGATTTGTAATATTTTAATGAACACTATGGTTCTCTGGTTATGTACATGCATTTGGGACTTCTTGTTTAATCTAATTCAACTTTCTTCCTGCATCTTATTATGCGTCTGAGACTGAATGTTCATGATTGAAGGATTCACATGGATTATAGTGACTGTGTTGTAATGGATGTTTGATTGCAATGCCATTATAGTGTTTTCAGTTTTTTGAAGCTCTAAATCCAAGAAGATCTTATTTTTATGATTTTTTCCTCCTTAGGATGTTGAAAGAACGGATGTCCATAGTAGATTCATTCACTCTCCTCAAGTTATTCCCCCTAATCACCACTATACTAAACTTACTGACTGAAGTTAGACCAAGAGCTCACATGCTTATGCTTTCCAACCCAGTTTTCTGAGTTAGAATGATACCATCCTGAGTCTGCGTCCATTAGAGCACATTTAAATTTATCCTTGTGACATACAAACTGATGGGTATTAGGCTTACCTCTGTCGCAATCCATAGGTGATTTCTGGTGCTAAAATTTCTAGTGTCGTTTCCATGGATGAAATTGAATATTTTCCCTTGGATTGAATGACAAAGATGTCTGGTTTTGAAGGTGCATCAGAACATAGTACATCAAAGATTGCACTGTGCACCTGGAGAATCCACTGCGGTGACTGCATTGATGTGAATCCACTGGCGACTCCACTGTGGCAACTGTGGCTTCTACAGGTAGACACATGAGGTCTACTCCACAGCTTCCTTTAGCATCACCTGAAGTTGACCCAGAAAAAATTGTCAGAAAGGGGAAGGCCCTTTGAGAAAGTACTTCGACTACTGAACCAGGTATTTCTGATTATTTTTATTGTCCTTATATAAAAAATCCAATATATGCTTCTCATTTTCCTATTATACCTTCTTTTGGAGTTTCCTGAAGTTTAAATTTTGGGAGTGTTCCTGTTGATTTTTATCCTCCTGGTTTTGGATTGGAGGGAGGAAGCCTTGTCACTCCTTTTCCCCCTGAAGTTGTACCTTCATCTAGACCTAGGACCTCATAATATTTTACCACCCCTCCTCTTATTACTGTTGCTACTACATATACAAAAACTTCTTTTCCCTCAAGCCCTATAACCTTTTCTCCTAATCCTCTGTTGTTTCCCTTTCCTCCCAGAAGCTCAGTTATAGTATCCCATGTTCGAACCCCTTCCCCTCCTATTTCTCCTCCTCCTATAATCCCTATGGAAGGTTATAATCCACATAGAAACATAATGGATTCCATAGTGGCTGCTAGATATGATCCTCTAGTCCTACCTCAGCCCATGAATTCTCTCCCTGCTAGAGATTACCTAAAGTATATCCCCAAATTCACTAGAGAGGAAGACATAATTGTCGAAGAACACCTTGTTTCCTTTTACAGTTATGGAGACAACCTAAATATTGAAAACAAGGATGTCTGGATGAGAGTCTTTGTTCAGATCCTTGATGGTGAGGTTAGGAAATGGTTCAGGGGTTTGACTCCTGGATCCATTACTGGGATTGAGGCTTTAGATGATGTTTTCTTGAGGTAGTGGGGGGATAATTTTTTTTTTATGTATTATATCATAGAGTTTGGGTCCCTGAAGAGAAAAGAGGGGGAATCTATCTCTAATTTCTCCAAAAGATTCAATGAGATGTACAATAAGATCCCTGCTAAGATAAAACCTACAAAATATTCTACCAAAATTACCTATGCTAGCACTTTTGACCCTGACTTTTGCCTCCTGTTAAGAGAGAGAAGAGATACTTCCTTGGATAATATGAAAGATGCATCCCTAGAGGTGGAATCTAACATGTTGGTAGCCAACTGACTTAGGAATAAGGCTAATAGAGACATACCCAAGAAGATATCTGAATCCTCCACCTCCGGTTCCTCTATTTCCCCCCCTCAAATGGATGAAGTAACCAAGTTACTAAAATCGCTTTCAACTAGAATGGAAAAATTGGAAGTAGATGGAAAGCCGACATACATAAATCCTCAAAATGTTGATAACAAAGGAAAATTTAGGAGACTGAATAACAATACCCCTCAGATTATGCCAAGGGAACAAAGGGGCAGAGATAGAAATGATCAGAAAATTCAAACCCCTCTCCAAAACAATCTTGTTATTGATGAGGAAAGGGAATAAGAAGAGATTGATCCTGGAATTCATTGTATTGGAGACACCTCCCCTTTTCCCCATTTAACTCAATATGCATACGAACAACCCCTCATGAATAGTCAAATAAATGAGCTGAGTAAGGGGGAAAAGGAAAATAATGCTCCCAACAAATACAACCTTTGGTCTAAGAAGAAAGAAGGGAAGTCTGACATCCCTGATCAACCCTACAGAGCAGAAAATCCTACTAGAGATGCAACAAACAAAAAAAAAGAGAAGAAATCTCAGAATCCCCCACCAATAGCCAAATATCTTGTCCCAGAGGTGAGAGAAATTCTAAATCCCTCTTCCTCCTTTAGCTTTGAGCATGAAATTCAGAAGATCAGAATCCCAGTCCCCCTTTCAGAGTTATTCAATCACAAAGACTTCAAAAGGTCCCTCTCTAAACTGTTGCAGTCTGAGCCATCCTGCCATTCCACAAACTTAATGAATCTCCAAGATGAAAAGCCAACAGTCATATTAGGTTCTATGGTAGAAGATAGAGATGATTAATCCCCTCCTTTTTACACATCCCTAAATATACATGATAAGGTGTTGCACAACTGTTTGATGGACTCAGGGGCATCTCATAATATCATGTCCAAAAATTTCATGGAAGAACTCAAATTGGAAATCACTAAATATTATCATGACTTATATTATTTTGATTTGAGGAGAGTGCAATGTCTTGGGGTAATCAAGGATCTAGTGGTGACATTGTTCCAACTACCCATGAAAAGTGTGGTCATGGATATTGTGGTGGCTGACGTTCCTCTAAAGTTCGACATGCTGTTGTCAAGATCTTGGATAAAAAGACTTGGGGGAACCTTGGAGATGGACCTCACGTATGCTACCATTACAGTGTTTGGAGGGGAGCATAGAATGTTGTACAGAGAAGCTCAATTGGCCTACATTATCAGTGATGAAGAATACCCCACCAATCATCCTATCTTTTCCCTTGATACTAATTTAGGATCCATCTTACTGCAGATCATTGATGCCCCTGAACCTCCTCTTGAGATCATAAATCCTATTACTCTCTATGAATATTCTCCTCCCATTACCTCTGTGTGGAAAATGTTATTTGATGGAGCCTTTTCTAGAGAAGGCGCTGGTGTTGGAGTAGTTTTGGTTTCCCCTAAAGAAAAAATATCTCTGTCATACAAATTAGAATTTGAAATTACCAATAATGTGGAAAAATATGAAGCTCTTGTTTTAGGTTTGAGGGCTGAAAAAGATATGGGAATTGAAGAGATAGCAGTGTTCGGGGATGCCGATTTAATTGTCCAGTAGATAAGAAATGCTTACCAGGCCAAGCACCCTCGGCTTAGAAGTTACATAAATGAAGTGTAGGATATGGTTTACAGTTTTTTCTTGGCTTTCAACATTCATTTGCTTCCAGAGAAAAATATTTCATGGTCGATTCTCTGGTCGTCTCAGTGAGCCATTTCAGAGTCCCTCTGCCACCTAAACTCAGGTACGACGTGGAAGTGAAATACAAACCCTCCATACATGACAACGTCAAGCACTAGAAAGTGTTTGAGGACGATATTGAAATTAAAATATTACTGGGGACTAGTGGTGAGTTTTCAACATTGCACATTGATCAAGATCCCGATTCTAAAATAGAGCCTCATGCCAATGTTTTTAGGAACAAAATTGTTGACCACCACATTGTTCAGTTGCCCAACAATCACATTCAAAAGGGATTGGTTCCTTTGGAAATATTGTTTGATGGGAATGATGTGGTAGTAAATATTAAATGCCCAACTGAGGATGTTGATGTAGCTGAATGCAACATTGGAACATAGGAGAATCCAAAGTTTATCAAGATGTCAAGTAGTCTGTCGAAAGAGAAGAGGGTCGAGTATGCCAAGTTATTAAAATAATTCACTCATGTGTTTTCCTAGACCTATGAAGACCTTAGAACATATGACACCAACATCATTGAGCACAAGATTCCACTGAAGGAGGAGGCCAAACCATTTAGGAAAAAATTAAGATAGAGCAATCCTATACTGCTGCCTATTATGGAAAGGGAGGTAAAAAAGATTCTAGATGCCCAGATCATCGTGCCTTTGAGATATTCAGAGTGGGTAGACAACCTAGTCCCGATGAGAAAGAAGAGTGGGGAAATCAGAATGTGTGTTTATTTCAAAAATCTGAACAAAATTTCTAAGAAGGACAATTACTCGTTTCCCAAGATGGAACACATATTGCAAAGGGTGACAGGGGCATCCGGGATTTCTATGGTTGATGTATTTTCTGGCTACAATCAGATCTCTGTCCTTTCTGAAGATAGAGAAAATAAAACCTTCAACACTCCTTGGGGTACATTCATGTGTGCCAAAATTTCCTTTGGATTGATGAACGTGGGGGAGACCTTTCAGAGAGCCATCGATATTGCTTTCATTGGAGAAAAGGATAAATTCATGGTCATCTATCTGGATGACATAACAATATTCTCCAAATCTGATAAAGAATATTGCCAACATTTGAGGAAATTCTTCTCGAGATGCAGAAGGTCTGGTCTCTCCCTAAATCCAAAGAAGTCTTTATTTCCATGCAGGAAGGAAAATTATTGGGACACATCGTATTAGCAGAGGGGATTAGGATTGATTCAAGTAGGGTGGAAGCTATTCAATCCTTATCATTTCCTAGATCCAAGAAGGAAATTCAGTCCTTCCTGGGAAAAATCAATTTCTTAAGAAGGTTTGTTTCAAATTTTGTTGAATTAGTGAAACATATCACAACCATGCTCAAGAATGGGAATGAAGTAAAATGGAATGCTGAGTCTAGAGAATCCTTCGGCCAAATCAAGAAGGAATTGAATGAGGCACCTGTGTTAATCAGTCCCAATTATTCCAAGGATTTTTTAATTTTTTAATTTTCTTATGTTGATACAGTGGAAACTGTTCTATTGCAGAAGAATGTTGAAGGGCTTGAACAACCTATTTCTTTTTTTAGCAGAGCTTCGAGGGATGCAGAGACCATATAAAATATCATTGAGAAGTAGGCCTATGCCTTGGTGAAATCTCTCAAAGATTTCAGAGTTTATGTTCTACATTCAAAAATCACTTTGTATGTTTCTTCAACTTCTGTGAAGGAAATTCTCATTGAGCCTGACATAGATGGGAGAAGGAGCAAGTGGATTGCCAAAATACTTGAACTTGATTTGGAAATAAAACCCACCAAGATAGTTAAGGGATAATGTTTAGCCAAGTTGTTGGCTGAATCTAATTGTAAATCTTTGGGGGTTAACTTCATCAACACTTGCTCAGAAAACCAACAGGCTGAAGCATTTGATGAAAGTCCTCAGGACAACCCTCCATTAGCATAATGCACCTGGTACAAAGATATTATATTTTTTCTGCAGGAGTTGTGGCCTCCAGATGGTATGGGAAGGATCAAGGAAAGATATTTAAATCTCAAAGAAATAATATATTTCCTTATTGTCCAGGTCTTGTATTGGAAAGACCCTCTAGGAGTTCTTCTAAGATGTCTAGACCCACAGGAGGCCCAAAGGATTATGTTTTATTTTCATAGCATCCTATGTGGGGGACATCATTTTTGGAAAACCACAGCCTATAGAATTCTCAGGGTTGGATACTACTAGCCTAATTTATTCACTGATATATGTGCGAAAGTCATGGCTTGTATCAAATGTTAGAAATTCTCTGGAAAGCAACAAATCAAGTCCCTACGACTTAATCCTGTAGTAGCTTCAGGTCCCTTTCAACAGTGGGGCTTAGATTTTATTAGAGATATTCTGTAACACTCCCTCGACCATCATCCAATCCATTGGCTGGGCAGATGCTACTGTGTAGAACAACAATCTCATACGTATTTATATATAACATGAATTTAAATCAATTAAACACATTTAACTTAGAGTAAGCACAAGATTACTTCTACCATGCATATTTAATGGGATTAATAGTAATTCATGATTACAGCGGAATACATGATAAATATAAGCAACACAGGCATGCAAAACATAATTAAAGCATAAGATGATACTTATCTTTGAAACGGTGGTAATTCCACCAACCACGTGCAAGCCTTCCACGAACCTCCCAGCTTTAGACCATGCTGCTCATCAAGCTCAACATGGGTCACCCCCGAGTTGGGACTAAGCTCCACCCAAGGCAATGAATCGTAGTATAGGCTAAGGTTACAGGGAAATTTGCATAGAATAACTGGAAGGACTCTTCCCAGGATGCCTTCTTACACCCACTACTCATGGACTCTCATTCCCCACATGCATGTTTCGCCTGGGAGTATACACCTTCACAAGCACAGTCCATTAGTACTACACCTCCCTCTCTGGGTCTCAGCAACAGGCCAGATCAAGAAGTCTCAGAGATCTGTAGCTGGTGCTGGACACTCTCTGGAAGAAACCACTTCCCAACAAACTCTCTCACCTGGAGAGAGTTGCTCACAGGCCTGACAACCTGCCTCTTCCAACAACAATCACCTCCTTCACCTGAAGAGAGGTTACACACATGCTCAGCATGAAATTACACTAGTCAGCAAGCCATGTGTAGTCTAGCACTGCGTGGCCACATTAGTCAACTAGGAATACAGACACGAGCTTCCCAAATGGTGACAGTCACATACTTCTTCAACCCAACCAAGCTCAACAATCACGGGATAGAATCAAGATTATGGTTTCAGGATTATGCAAGGTGTATAGAGATCCCACACACAGGCTCGAACTGTTCAGGCAAGGGATCTGAGAACAAAACCCAAGATAGAGGTTGATGTGGGATGGTCACGAGCTCAGGAAATGGGAAAAGAACCCCCGACACGGCCAAACTCAACCGTTTTATCTGCATGCGCTTGGGTTGACACTTTTCACCCATGAAGCTGCATCCATTCCATCAACATGCATTCCTCCCTAAGAACTTAGGACAAAACATATATTTCACATGCCTTTTTGGAATAATATTAAAATATTATTCCCAAGGACTTAATCCCCTAGGCTCAACACTTAGCCCTTCTTCCCACCTTATAGCCCCTAATCCCTTACCCACTCTGTGGAAGCTTAGTTCCCCATCACTCATTCATCGTGGACGGTCTGCACGTGGTGGTGTTTATATTTTTATTAGTGTTCTGCATACATTACATATACAAAAGTAGGCTCTTGGCCTTCAACACTTAGGCTCTCTGGCCTAAAAACCACATAAGCCCACCAACTTATATAAACTTGGCTCACTAGCCTATAAAACATAATTAAAATTTATTTCATAAACATGATTTACAATAGGGCTCGGCCTTGGGGACATTACAATCCCCCTCCCTTATTTTTGCACTGTCCTCAGTGCAACTTTCACACAACATCAACAAGATTTACAAAATCTTAAAAAATATGTGGGTATTATGCCCGCATAGCGTCCTCATGCTTCCATGTCACATCCTCAGGACCGTACCAGGTCCACTTGACCTTTACAAGCTCAATAGCTTGATTCTGGAGTTGTTTTATTTTCCTGTCCAATATGCACACAGGATGCACTTGCAAGACACCTTGTTGCTCCACCTGAATCACATTCCAATCAATTACATGACTAGCATCAGGTATATATATTTCTTAAGTAATGAAATATGAGACACATTATGTACCGTCAGGGATGTAGTAATGAAAGCATATATGCAATGTATATATAGGTATATAAAAACAAATTTAATAACATTAAAATTGTATACAACATACACAACATACAATAATAGAGAATTGTACTTATCTTTTGATTGAGAAGACCTTCCACCCCTGAGTAGGGCTATGGCTCCATCAGGGAAATGGATTCCCAAGATAGCCATGGTCCACAATCCTTAGCCACATGGTCTAGGCCAAGGTACCAGACCTCAGCAACATTCCATCCATTCAAACCTCAGCATCACTCCAACCAACGGTCTCTCATTCCCCACATTCCTATCCCACCCAGGAGTATACACCTTCACAAGCACAGTCCATAGGGTCTACACCTCCTTTTCCTTGGGCTTCAACAACAGCCCAGACCATAAGTCTTAGAGCACCGTGGCTCAAGGAGTTCCAACTACCCTCAAAGGTTTCAAGCAACATCTTCCCAAGATACTCTTTGTAGCCAACATTTTAACTTTTATCAACATCATCTCATCTGCATCAATCACATGCAATTATCATGAGAGAACATAAAAGAATTCATTTAGGAATTCCAATTAGTTTGAAAGGAAATTCAACTTTTATTCCCAAAACATGACATTCTATTTCATGATTCATCTTGGTTGTTTCCCTATTATGAATGAAGCCATCCTTGTGATTTTCCACAGGCACCAAACTACATACAATTTTCCTGCAAGACTTCATCTTGCATATTGCCAACAAATTGTCAGTATTTTCCGTACATCATAATTCAACATGTACAACATCTTATGCAATGATCTTAGAATTTCCTGCACCTAGCAATTCAATAACAATTACCAAACAACTTGTCCAAATAGAATGACTTGTCATTCCATGCATATGCATGTTCATAATTGACAACATTAAGTTCATTATTTCAATTTTATGAACATAAAATTTTATGTAGTCTCTATTCCTGTGACTACCTGGCTTGTAAGTTTCCTGTTGCAATGTTTAACAGTTCCTGAAATGTTCTCAACTTCATGGGTTAGCAACATTTTAGCCATTAGTATAATTATTTCCATGCAATAATATATAAAACATATTCAACCATTGCATTTAGTATACAATTCTATCACTTATTATGTATGAGTGCAATTCTCAATGCATTCTTATTCAGTGCACCTTGCATTGAATTTACATAATGCTCTCTATCTCAGTCATGTATCTCACCACCCATGAGTTGGAATTCTAGCCAATGTGTTGCCACATTCTCCATACACTTCCTATTATCTTCCCAATTAATTGGATGCCTTCCTTTTCGACCTAAACACTACACCAAGAATATAATTATGTGGTGTTCATTAGTGTTAGCCACAAGGTTGTATCCCAAGTTTTATTTAAAAGTAGGAAGCTTTTAGTACCTGTGTGGCTCATAACCTTTCCATATCCATACCTTGCCATATCCAACTAGGTCCTAGTCTTATACATGACTAACTTAGTGGTATTTATTCCTACAACCAATTTTTATCTTGAATTCTTTGTTTATTACGCCATAACCAAATTAACATGACATTCTACTATGTCAATGTCTGCATTTCGAAGCTAAAAATCTTTGAATTAATACAGGCCTACAGACTTTACCACATCCAGTGGTATGCATTCAATAATATATTCATGTGATTTTATAAGAATAAATCTGGCTGAGGAAATTCTTACCCAAAATTTCCTTTCAACAATTATGCAAAAAGAGTGATAAAAAAACATACCTGCATGACTGCCATTAAAATAAAAATAAAAATTATACTACCTGAATATCTGATAGCAGTAGAAGCTTTCATGCTTCTTTATCAAACTTATAACCAACACTTCAGCTCTCTGTTGCTTCCTTCCTTATGCAACAACATCACCAAAAACACTTGCAACATGCAAGCATTCTTTCCTCTGGATGACCCCATGAGCCATAACATACTTGCTGCCACAAATTGCAACAACTTCTTTCTCCCTATAACACTTTTTCTTGCTGATCCCAGAAGTATTCAATTCTTCCCAGATTCCTGAATCTTCTTGTGCTCTCCATTGTAATAATTGTGCATGATTATTCCTTCCTTGAGAACTTTCGACGTAGTTTCCCCACCTCAGTGGCGTCTGTTGACCTCCCAGTCAATGGATCTTCAACTCTTGGAGCTGGAGTAGCTCTTCGAGTCCCTACTAGAACTTCCATAGAACAAATCCACAGGCCTTGAGTGAAACCTCACCTGTGAGAACTAGCGGTGGCACAAGTTTCTCCTATGTGGCCACCGACTATGACCACGTGCCTATCCAAAAGGTGTTTCGGGATTTTGTGTACCGGGTGTTT
This sequence comes from Picea glauca, assembly GCA_000966675.3. Taxonomy (NCBI): domain Eukaryota; kingdom Viridiplantae; phylum Streptophyta; class Pinopsida; order Pinales; family Pinaceae; genus Picea; species Picea glauca. Next base: position 303,982 of record JZKD02S2108446.1, read on the forward strand.
CGATACGAGTCACCCTCGACTCTCTCTATCCCCAAAATATGAAACAAGAGTCTAACGCATGCTAGCTCTTCCCTTAACTTCCACCCACGTGACCTCTAGCTATGACCCGAGGCCCCAACTTCCGAACGCTATGGGACTTTACCCTTCATGAAATTTGAGGATTAGCTCTCCTCCTTTCTCCCAAGGTCCAAAATCCTAAACCCCATTTGCCTCAAATCAAAGGTCCACAACTTTCCAGGTTTGACAGTCCAGATCAATTCCTCGCGAATCGACAATTCGCGTTTCAAGGTTTCGAAAAACAGTTTCCCCTCTTTTCTTCTGATATCTAGTTTTTTGAAATCCACTTGAGTCAGATCCAATGACTCAAAGCTCCTCGTAATCCAATGATTTAGATCCTTTTCTTTTGAATTGGGACTTCGTGGTTCACGAAATTAGAAAACAGTTCTCTTCATTTTTTTTAAACTTCCATCTTCATGAAATTCGAGTGCGTCAGATCAATGAATGATACTCGCCATGATTCAATGGTCTATATATCTCCTCGTGAATCATAAGTTAAAGTTTCTAGATTTTTGAGAACAACTTCCTCTGTTCTCCCAACTTTCGATTTTCCGATTTCCCGATGAAAGGAATCAACGGTTTGATCTTCCTTGAGATCGACGGTTCAATACCTCCTCTGATATTTTGAGTGCTAAATGAATCTTAGTGTTATCCTCCTTGCAGTTGGCTGGATCCGATGGCTCACAGGATTTCATCACTTCTTCTTGGAAGTGCTCCACCATCCGATTCTACCCTTGTTAATCTCTTTCGCGATTCAAGACTTGGAGTGACCAAGAATTTGGCCTGCGCTCCAAGTTCACGATACCTAAATTCATGAAATGATCCAATGGTTAAAACCAACCACGATCAAAGAACCACATTTATTATGGATCCTAGGGTGGTGAGTTTCTCCATCCACTAACCACCTTGCAACTTCTGGCTATCTTATGGCCCTCGTGAATTCGTGAGTTCTCCATGGAGAATTCTGACTGTCCAACTCTGCTTCTCAAGGACTTCTTTCCAAATATCTTGGCGTCAATTATTATGGACTTGAATTCCTCCCTAAATTGAAGGATTTTTGAATGTTTCAAAGGCTCCAATGATGTTTTCCTTCCTGAGCTTCGGTTAATGAAATTTTAACTTCACCTTGTCGCACACTTGCACTCTGCATGCAAACTTGCATTGTTTCTCCCTGAGCTTTTAACTTACTCAGTATTAAAGGGACTCGACCCTTCTGTGTTTTCCAAAATAACTTTTGGTGCCCTCCTGGAACCCTCTATGCTCGTCTCCTAGAGTCTTTTGAACTTAAAACAAGTTCCCTCTATAAGCACTCCTTGCGCTTGATATGCACACTCTACATACAAAAGTTCTACGTTATCTCTTCTGAGATTCGTTTTTTGAATTGGAAGCATTATGTGTCTCTTCCATTTATTTTCACATTGTGGCAATTCAAATCAATTATGGCACTCGTCAACCTTCTGCAATACAATGCGCAGACGACTAGAATTTTTCAGGCCTTCATTTCTTAACAATTCCTTCATCATTCACAAACAATCCAATTTAAGAAAATGTTTCAATTTCACGAATTTTTTGAGCTCTGCTTGTCTCTGTAATTTTTGGGACTTCGAAACTTTGGATTTTGAGTTTTTGGGAATTAGGAGTTCACGATGTAGTGACTCCAAACCTCTTCTCACTCCAATCCCTGAAATATGATACATGGGCTCTTGTACGAGATCTAATGATATTCGATGATTTGGATCTAATGGTCTATATCTTTTCGGAGTTTCGTGAACTGGGAGTTCACGATGCAACAACTCCCAATATCTTGTTGCTTCAATCCCTAAATTCTGAAAATTTAGTTTCCTTACCCTTTGGGCCCACAACACAGCTGTCTCCCACCAGTGTAGTGATTTCAGGACTTTGGCACTTTGGGTTTTCGGGTCTTCGGTACCTGGGAGTTCACGATACAGTGACTCCAAACCTCTTGTCACTCCAATCCTTGAATTCTGAAAACTTTATTTCCCTTACCCTCCGGGTCCATAGATCACAACTGGCTCCCACCCCCACAGTGGTAAGTGGCACACTTGGGAGGGTCCACGTCACCTTCAATGACATCATCAGGTCCCACCATGCTCACTTTTCTTTTTGACCCACTGGCACGTGGTACACACCCATGTGTTCACGTCCATTCCAAGTGAAATACAACGGTTAGACCTTTACAGATGGTGGAAGGTGAAAGGCAGAGGAAATCATTAGGAGATGATAGGGGGACCCACACAAAGTCACCCATTCCGGACCCCTCCCCCCTTATTAAAGGTAGAAAGGCAAAGGGGGTCTAGAATCCAATCTTGTCTATAGATCCGAATGCCCCAATCTAAACCGTCAAAACCTGCGTGCTCAATTCTGGATCCCCCCCCCTTATTAAAGGTAGAATGATTAAGGGGGTATGGAATGGAACCCTGGCCATAGATCTGGGAACACAGATTCTGGTCGCCCAGATTTGCCTGCCTCTTAACGAAACACGCAATTTGTGACCCAACTTAGGGTAAGTGGGTTCTTACCCCACTCCTTTACAATCTATCATCTACTTGATCCAACGGTCAAGTTCCTCTCCTACGATCTACGGTGTAGATCGTTTCGGGATTTTGGGGTTTCAGTTTTCGGAGGTGTTCACCTCTCCTCACTTCCCATCTCCTGACTTTGCGAAATACAAAAGGTTCTCACGACTAACTCAAGCGTGACCCCACAAGATCTAATGATCAAGCCCTCCTCCCAGATATACAATGTATATCTTCTCGAGTTTTCCGGTTTTTGTGTCTCAGCACTCCCGAAATGCTTATCGGATATCCTTCTGACATCGTCTCTGGATCTAATGGTAGTAAGGGATCTCCTTTCCTCCTGATCAGATCCAACAGCTCCAACACTTCATGCGTTGAGCTCTCTCTCTCTCTCCTTGTGGCCATATACCACACTGGCTGCGGGTTCTATAATACCACTACACCTCCTGAGGTTTGTAACACAACTAAGTGACTCCTTGACACCAAGGAACATTCAAAGGTCAAAAAAATGGTTCTTCCAACGTGATTCCCACCTGAAATTTAGGTCCAATGACCACTTATCCAGCCCATCTAGGCTCAGTGTTGAAACCATGGCTCTGATACCACTCTGTAACACTCCCTCGACCATCATCCAACCCACTGGTCGAGCAGACGCTACTGTGTGAAACAACAATCTCATACTTATTTATATATAACATGAATTTAAATCAATTAAACACATTTAACTCAGAGTAAGCATAATATTACTTCTAACATGCAGATTTAATGGGATTAACAGTAATTCATGATTACAGCAGAATACATGATAAATATAAGCAACACAGGCATGCAAAACACAATTAAAGCATAAGATGATACTTATCTTTGAAATGGTGGTAATTACACCAAGCATGTGCAGGCCTTCCATGAACCTCCCAGCCTTAGACCATGCTGCTCATCAAGATTAGCAGTGGGTCACCCCCGAGTTGGGACTAAGCTCCATCCAAGGTAAGGAATCCTAGTCTAGGCTGAGGTTATAGGGAAATCTACACAGAATAACTGGAAGGACTCTTCCCAGGATGCCTTCTTACGCCCACTACTCACAGACTCTCATTCCCCACATGCATGTTCCACCTAGGAGTATACACCTTCACAAGCACAGTCCATCAATGCTACACCTCCCTCTCTGGGTCTCGGAAACAGGCTGGATCAGGAAGTCTCAGAGCTCCGTAGCTGGTGTTGGACACACTCTAGAAGAAACCACTTCCCAACAAACTCTCTCACCTGAAGAGAGTTGCTCACAGGCTTGACAACCTGCCTCTTCCAACAACAATCACCTCCCTCACCTGGAGAGAGGTTACACACAGGATCAACACAAACTTACACTGGCCAACAAGCCACACGCAGTCCAACACTGCGTGGCCACATCAGTCAACTGGGAATACAGACACGAGCTTCCCAAATGGTGATAGTCACATACTTCTTCAACCCAACTAGGCTCAACAATCATGGGATAGACTCACGGTTATGGTTTCAAGATTATGCAAGGTGTACAGAGATCCCACACATAGGCTCGAATTGTTCAGGCAAGGGATATGAGAACAAAACCCTAGACAGAGGTTGATTTGGGATGGTCACGAGCTTAGACGGAGCAGTCGATGAAATGGGAAAATAACCCCCAACATGACCAAACTCAACTATTTTATTTGCATGCGCTTGGGTTGAAACTTCTCACCCATGAAGCTGCATGCATTCCATCAACATGCGTTCCTCCCTAGGAACTTAGGAAAAAACATATATTTGACATGCCTTTTTGGAATAATATTAAAATATTATTCCCAAGGACTTAAGCCCCTAGGCTAAATAGTTCTCCCTTCTTCCCACCTTCCAGCCCATAATCCCTTACCCACTCTGTGGAAGCTTAGTCCCCCATCACTCATTCATCATGGTCGGTCTGCACGCAACAGTGTTTATATTTTTATTAGTGTTCTGCATAGATTACATATACAAAAGTAGGCTCTTGGCCTTCAACACTTATGATCTCTGGCCTAACAACCACATAATCCCACCAACTTATATAAAATTGCCTCACCAGCCTATAAAACATAATTACAATTCATTTCATAAACATGATTTACAACAGGGCTCGATCTTGGGGACATTACAGATTCACCCTCCTTCAAGTGGTCGACACATATGGATATTAACCGCAACATATTATTTTACCAAGTGGATAGAAGCTATCCCCACAAGGAACACTTCTCATAAGGTGATCATTGGTTTTCTGGAGGATATTATAGTAAGGTTTGGTTGCCCGACCAGAATCATCACTGACAACGATGCCTCCTTAAAAAATGAACCATTGATCAGGTTTTGTGAGAAATTTGGAATTGCACTGATTCACTCTACCCCTTATTATCCCCAAGGCAATGGATTAGCGAAATACTCTAACGAAATCCTGGTAAAGATCATCAAAATATTTCTAGAGGATAACAAGAAATCATGGGATGCAAAGTTCAAATTTTCTCTGTGGGCTGATAGAGTGACAACAAAGTGGTCCTTGGGCATTTCTCCTTTCCAGTGTGTGTAAGGGATTGAATCGGTGTTTCCTTCTCAGCTCACCCTGCCAGTGGAGAAGTTATTCCAAGACTGCCAGGAAGAGCCTGATGAGGAGGATACATCAGCTGGTCGAGGTCCAACAGACTAGAGAGAATATGACAGAAAAAGCACAAGACCATCAGTGAAGGATCAAGGAGGCCTTTAACACGAAAGCAAGAAAAGAGGATTTCCAAATGGGATATCTAGTGCTCAAATGGGATGAGCCCAGACAGGATAAGGTAAAGCATGGTAAACTTGAATCCCTTTCGATCATCCCCTTCAAAATCTGAAGCATTTCCAAATAATACTTACAGGTTGCATAATTTGGAAGGAGATGAAGTTTTTGGTGGCCCTGTAAATGAGCACTTCCTTAAAAAGTTTTTGGTTTGAAGCCACAATAGACATCCCACCATTGTAAATACCATCTATGTTTTATGTTTATTTTGTTAATTTTAAAAGGAGACTCCATAACTCAAAGCAAGGCACTAGAGCTGTGCATTCTTGGCAACTCACAGGAAGCATGCCATCCCCCATGGAGCCTAATGTTATCACATAAGATTCTCAAAACCTTTGGGGTTTGTGGTTTCTATCTAAGTCTACATATTTTGCCTGTATCTCATCCTTTTGCAGCCTCGATCGACCTGTTTTTCCTTATCGTCTTGCCTGAAAAGTATCGACCCTAAGCCTTTATGTTTTCCCTAAGGCTGTAGTCATGACCACCAAGCACAACACTTGAAGCAGTTTAATAGGGACTTGGATCAAGTGAGAGAGAAAGTTTACTCTTCAACGAAGGCAAGCAAGCATGGAAATCGAGAGTTCAATTATTGTAAAATTGTTCAACAAGGATCGTGAAATCCCAATTCGTGAAAGGGAAGATATGGGTTGCTCGATTATGAAGAGTCGAGGGTTGTTGAACTGACATTGACAAGTTCTGGAAGATCGAGAATCGAGAGTTTGACAGGGATTATTTTAAGGATGGAAATTTATTTTAAAATGTAGAAACCTTGGTGAATATTACTAATCCTTCATATGCCAACTATAAATGTTTAGCGATATTTTTGTAAAAATATTCAAATTTCTAAGGATTTAATATAATTTTTATAAAATTTTGGCGATTTTTAAGGTAAAATAATTTTTTCCTATAGAATTTGGACGAATCATTTTTAAAATAGCGAATCTCATTTTTGGAAAAACCATGGAAAATTAGGCCATGAGTGAAATTTAGCCCCTAAAATCATCCATGGAGTTCGGGGTTCTCATCATAAAGGTGCATCCATAACCCAAAATCCTGAGGCCTATAAAGCTGATGGTTTAAATATGAGTTCTTCAATTTAGGGGATGCATGGTGCCAGATCAACAAGATCGCAATTTTGTGGATCGGGTTTTGAAAGTGGAACTTGGTGTGAGACCCTCAAAATGCGAAATCACGAAACACCCGAAATTGGGCTTGCGGTCTCAACACTTGGTCACATGGGAAGCAGGTCTAGAAAGAGGAGCCAACTCTCATCACATAGCCGAAATTTCATGTTGTCAGGGAAAGGATCGCGACCATCTATTTTTGAAGCAATACCAACCAACGATCTCAAAGGATGTTTCGTGATTTCAGACATTGCAATGTTGGAATCAAGTTGGAGTGAAAAATTCCGAAAAAGAAAAGTCCCGACAATTCTTTTGGATGAAATCTCCAGGTCGTGGCTCAAAGTCACATGCAATATTGGAGTGAAAGAGGGGATCTGTGCCAAAGGGCCGAGAGTGCCTGTATTGAATGCAAAATAAAATCAGCATAGCCCGAGGCATCGAGATTGTTTTGAAAAAGTCGTGGGCACCGCCTAGGGAATTCATAGGTGTCAACATCCATCTTGATCCCGATGAAGTTAGTTAATGGAAATAAGGGGAGGTACTTGAAACCTTGTTTCACCCCATAAATGGAAAGCATGGAAGCGTCGAACGTGGAGGCAGGCTATCAGCCCATGGTCTCCCTGTCAATGAATTTTTCTGCAAAGCCCATACTGATCCGAGATCACATCTGACTGAAGAATGTGAGTGTTGTCTGACAGAGGAAGATGCAGAAGCCAAGACTTGAATGCAGTGACCAGAGAATGATTCTGAAGGGAGAAAATTTCTTTGAGTATAAATACTCAGTTTTCATTTTTTTTTAAGGTCAATGATTGAGCTAAGCTCCCAATTTTTAAAATTTTAATGAACAGTCTAGTTCTCTGGTTATGTACATGCATTTGAGACTTCTTGTTTAATCTAAGTCATCTTTCTTCCTCCATATTATTATGCATCTAAGACTGAGTGTTCATGATTGAAGGCTTCACATGGATTATTGTGACTGTGTTGTAATGGATGTTTGATTGCAATGTTTTTATAGTGTTTTCAGTTTCTTGAAGCTCCGAATCCAAGAAGATCTTATTTTTCTGAGTTTTTCCTCCTAAGGCTGCTGAAATACTGGATGTCCATAGAAGACCCCTTCACTCTCCTCAAGCTCTTCCCCCTACTCACCACTATACTAAACTTACTGACTGAAGTTAGACCAAGACCTCACCTGCTTGTTCTTTCCAACCCAATTTTATGAGTTAGAATGATACCATCCTGAGTATGCATCCATTAGACCACATTTAAATTTATCCTTATGACATAAAAATTGATGGGTATCAAGATTACCTCTGCCACAATCCATAGATGACTTCTAGTGCTAGCAACTGGAACTTTCAATCTATTAACCAATTGAACATTGATAAAATTATGCATGCAACTAGGGTTAATAGAAACAATGACATTTTCTTTATGAATACAACCATGAACCTGTAATATAGATTTGTCACATGAAAATAAACCCTTGTTTCTCTTTGTATCCTTATTTTTTCCATGATACCACTTGTCTAACAATATTTTTTCAAATTCTCCATTGGAGAGTGTCATCATCTCCTTATAATCAAGCGATTTCCACCAAATGGCAGCATCACCTTGTAATTTGAGAGCTACCCAATGGGGCCAATTCTCTTCCCATGTTGAAATTATTTCTTTAATGAATGCTTCAATACTAGGGCCATCAAATTTCCCTATAAAATACATCTTGCTATGAAAAACTCCAAAAATAGAATAAGGGTTTAAAAATAAATTACTGTAGAAAATCACGGTTTTTTCCGGAAAAACCTTGAAAAACGATTGAATTTAAAATGCTCATACCTTCACTTCCCGTGTTCCGTTTCAGATAATGTTTTTTGAAACTAGGTATTTTTCAGAGAGGAATTCAAATAGCTAATTTTATTTTCCAAATTCATCTCATAAAGCTTCAGATATGAACCTGAAGTATTCCACCCTCTTTTTCTTCCCTAGAAAAATTCTGCAAAAAAGAGCAAAAAAATCTTCCCTTCTTTGGCCAAGGAAAGTGCTCTGATACCACTTGTCAAGTACCTGAATAGATATGAAAAATATAAAAACAAACCAATTATAAACACCAAACCATTAACCAAAATATTGAACACAAGAATGTAGACAAAATCCTTGAGGTAGGGTAACGCCACATATTAATCCTTAAGGAAGGATAATAGTCCTCAAGCAATGATTGATACATTCACAATATTCTTCACTATGCTTCATTACATTTCTTATGCTTCTTTATATATCTCTCTGTATATCATACGAACCTTCTATAGATCCTTCTCATATTTATTACATCCAACTACCATGGTGGTCCTTTATTAATATAGTGGAACTAGTCCACCTTACATTGAATGACCACATTATCATATATTAAATGACTTCCACTAATAATACATAACCACATTACCATTGGGTACCTCCCTAGGTACCCCATATTACCTCCCTAGGTATACTACATAAGATAAACCCTCCAAAGCTAAACTAAATGTAGTGGGGAATGTATATTGAGGATCTGTCTTAGGAGTACTACCGGCTGCATTTGCCTACAGAGCTTCGTGTACATCGAATCCATTCAAGATCCTCTATTGTATTCCAGACCACTTGATATTGGTAACCTTGATAGCTTTCAGACTTTTTATCCTGCTCATTGTGATTCACCCGATTCTTGACTGTACCCACCTGGTGACTGACTGCGAGCTGACAACTTAGTTTCCCATATTCTAAGGACTTACATGGGTGACTGCAGGGGTATACCATGGTACCTATGACAGACGTTGGGTCACGCTTCATAGAGTATACCTGGAGGGTGCTTCCGTGTTCAAGTTTCACTTGCACCGGTTAGTTTCTCTAGTCTTGACTAGCATAACTGTTCTTCCTACTAGATAGTTGACTACTTGATTTGTCTTATAGCAATTTGTTTAGTGTGTGCTTGGTGTTTAAATGCTAGTTAAGCCTTACAGTGTCGATTGATATTTTCACAAAGTGGAAGATCAAGAGGTCCATCGGTTACAAAGGCTTCAAGGCCTGCCACCAGTTGCATTGGAGCCACCTCCACCACCATTACAAGGAAGACTTGACCAACAAGGGTTGTTTGAAGTGACCAAGCCACAAAAAATTGCGCCCGAGCCTACTCCGTGAGGAGACTATTTGACTCTAGAGGAACCTACTGTTTCCGAACTTGGGACGAAATCTCTTGAGCCAGCCAACCCTTCGATCATTGACTTTTCAACACCGATATTAGTACAAGTTGTTCCTCTTAAGGTGACACCTTCCGAGCGTCAGTTAGTTTAATAAGAAGCCATGGAAGAAAATGATGCTACTTCGTTTGAGAGTCCTCATACTCCCGTTTCGGCTACTACCACAGGGGGCATCTTGCCTCCTATCCCACCTTCGCTAGTCCTAACCACAATGGTCATGACTCCCTCTACTTTGGGTAGTGGTCCAATACCGTCATCAACGATGACCACTGCTCTGTTTACACAAAGTGCGATAGGCCCTCCACTCTCATATGGGATGCCTTACTTCGATTCGAACTCAATACTTACATAGTCCACCTTACAGACCATGGGTATGGGGGAAGGGAGCTCAAATGCTCACGTGTAAGGGTCTACTGAGGGAAATCCAGTCCCCTTTAATTCTATCCCTTATGGTGGGGGTCATATACCTCCTCTGTCCCCCTCGCTCGGTGGTGCTTTCCAGCAACCCAGAGGGTCGAATGCTAACTACAACTTATTTGGAGTAGGTATTTTAGGACCTTCATATTACACTACGCCAGTGGGATCTATGTCATTCTCTTTGTTTGACGCGTTTGGGAAAACACTTTTTCTTCAGCTGTCATCTCGACTGGGGGAAAACCGGTTTTGGGAAACACAACCCCATGCAGGGTACTATTCCTACACAAGGAGCGACTACATGAGTTTTCTCCTCTCAAGGGATTTGAAATCCTTGTTAGGGATCATTTCTGTCGGATGGGATGTTAGTAGAGGGAAACCCCTTCCATGCATAATGGAACCCCTGGCAGGGATCAATACCTATGCCCATCGGATCGGCTGGGGGTATCCCCTTCCAAACCCCTTGGAACAAAACGCATAGAGCAATCCCCACCCAATCAATGTCATCCAATTACGGGAGTTAGTTGATGATATCCCAACAAACACAGTTTCTTCACGTTGGTCGAGGCCACGATTTCTACTAGAACCCTATCCAGTAGTCCAAATTTTCTTGGCAACCTGGTGCCAGTCAAACTTCAGGACCCATTTTTATTATACAAAGTACTCTATTAATGCTCTGTAAATTCCCAGAGGTTGTCAGGGAAGAATAAATTTACCAAAGGTAACTTTATCCAACCACTTCAAAACTGGAATCTAGCCCTACCAGCTTCAGAGAGGGATCTCTCTATATGATTTAGATATGTTTTAATTTCAATATATTAGGCTAGTTGAATAAAATAGGATTGACAGGTTTGTTGTTGTTTTTGTTAAGTTGGTTGAAAGTATTTTACGCCTCCATTGGGCTATGGGGTCGGTATGATAAATATAGAAATCTAAATAGAAACATAAAGATTCTTTTCACATGGAAAGATAATGCACTCGTTGGATTCTTTAGAAATAAAGTGATGAATAGTAGAAAAGACGAGAATATCAATTAACGAAAATAAGCATTTAAGAATTTCTTCACTATAATATCAGAAAGATAAACATTAATATCTTTCAAAGCCGGAAATAGGGTATACAAAGATAAATCCTACAACATGCGCTACTTTAAAAGATTAGACTAGAAAACAATGTAACAACTGAGCAAGAAGAACATTTAACATAGAAAAGAAAACATCACCAATGAATAACACATGAGAATCCTGTGAAATGTCCCTTTTTGTATTACTGGAAGATCTCTTGATAAAAATTACAGTCTTTATGGCTTACAGGGTGTAAATATCAACCCTCAGTACTTCAAAGTTTGAAGTATTTATAATCAAAATTACATACGATCCTGTCATTAAAGATCAGGACGTGGCAAGTCTAAATTTAGCTAACTAACTTAACAAGATACAAAAATTTAGGAACTGCTTGATAATGTGTTGAAACTTCATGCTATTTTCTAGGGTAGGTCGTTGGTGATTCCTTTGCATGATCTCATTTGACTGGATAGTTGACTAGGCTTGGACACCTCATCTCTTACTCAATCATATTGCAAATCTCTTCCCATCGAAGGTGACTGGGAATGACGACTTTGAGTAGTCTTCGATATACTTTGTCCATCTCTGTGTACTTGGAAAAAGTTGGCTTGACGATGAAGATGTACCGAATCTCATGTTGTATGTTGATGTATGTCTATAAAGTGTCTAAGAATGCCTTCCCTGTGATACTGCCTTGTATTCGTGAGAATTTCGAGCTGTCTTTAGCCACATTGGCTAGTTTCCTTTTATAATCATCAAGTGTCATTAACTTGTCATTTATGACTCTTAAACCAGGAAGGCCTTTCTTCTGTAGAGCTTTAATCTTGCTGAAAAATATATGTACTCCTATGTCCATGGTCTGGACCTTTTCCTCCAGCTGTAACATCAATCCTCGTTTGGTCAGGACCCTCTTGACCTCAAGGATAGTCTCTGTCCTATCTTCAATTTTCAACTCTTCTAGCTCCTCTCTAGTTTTGGAATTCAGGAATTTGATGATCTCAGTAGCTTCTGTGGGCATCTCTCCCAGTTCTCCTCTTATATTCTCAATAACCTGCTTACTTCTCTGTACTAGTTGATTTTGCTCGAACATGATTTGTATCATAGGCCATATTTCATTCATGGACTTGGTGATATCCATCCAGACGCTTTCCTTGACCTCAGCAAGTGTTTTGCCTGGCACTATTTTCTTTTGAAGCTATTGTAATTCCTATTTGTGCTTGTCTGACATTTGTTTCTCCTTGGATTAGCTGGTTTGATAGGAATATTTGAGTTCCTGAAGGTTCTCAACCTCCTTTCTGAGTCTACTGATCTCTGTCTCTTGCAAATTCATCTCCTCCATGGATTTGGCCAGTTATACTGTTTTTTCTAGAGCTATTAGTGGGGTTGCTGAAGGAATTTCTACCACCGATACTATTCTTACTCCTGTGAGTTGAACTGCGCTCAGTGGAATGACTTCCATGGGATTTTATTGTTCCTTCTCTTTCACTAGCTTTTCCAATTCAACTTTCATCTCCTTCAATTGTGCATTTTTCTCCATGATCATCTTGAGCATCTCATCCTTTTCTCCTTCTGTCTCAGCTATCTCCTTTTTCTGTGCATCTTCTGTTGGTGGTAGTTTCAACTGTTTCCTTAGAGATGCTATATTGATATTTTTATTTTTAAGCATCTCCTCGACAACTTTCACATTCGAGGGATCATACCTGATCTTGAGGACCAATTCTTCCAACGTTTTAATTCTGTTATCCTTTGCAAAGGAGGATATATTTTCTAATTTGAGTTGCATCTGGACATTGCTCAGGGATACTTGTAGCTTAGTGGTAGCATTTGAAGCAGTTGCCAACATAGAGAAAACTATTTCTCCAGTTTGCCTATGTAGATCCATTTGATCGACAGGATGCACGTCTTTAATATGAAATTCAAATGTTTCCCTTTTGTAATCGGTGATTACTTTCGGCTCTGGCACCTGTGCTTGCAGAAATTCCATGTGCATTCTACCTTTCTTAGTGTCGAATACAAACAATATTCTATGTTGGGCAGTTGATGTTTGCTTCCAGAACTGAGCATAAGTGCTGCTGGTCAGTGTCTGATTTTTCTTTTTGATCATATCATATTTTTCAAAAACACTCAATTTCGGTCCTATTTTTCTCGACTAGTCGACTGGTGGAGTATCTATGGACTTCTTGGGAAAAATGGTAGACATGATTTGCTTGTTGCTCATGCTAAGAAGTGACCTATCATCCATTGCGATCGAGGTAGATTGAAATTCCTTTTCACCAGCCATGTCAGGTGCATGACTGGTTTTTGGCCTTTTGGTGTGTAACCGGAACTCTTCAGTCGAGACTTTAGCGACAGAAGGCGAAACATATTTCCTAGTTATTTTCTCTATGGGAGCTTGTTGTGTAGTGGTTTGCGAGACAATGACCAAAGGATCTTGTTGTTCTGTCTCAACTAGAGTGTTGGGCTCCCATTCTGTCTGATTGTCGAACTTCTCTATTTCAGGATTGGGTGTATGAACATATGAGATATTCTTATTCTTAACTCTCATTTCTGAAATTATCCGGCATGGATCATAGTGCCATATGAAGCTAACCTGAAACTTCATCTCTTTCAGCAATCTGTATGCTTCCTCTCTGGCACCTCAGCTATTACAAATGAAAGACCCAATCTATCCTTTGATCCTAAGCTACTGCTTCTTTTTTAGAGACACGAAATGTATTTCATTTGAGTTGATCATTTACCTTATGTACTCCAGGGAAAATATCCTCACAGGTAGGTAGTTGGGAAACTTGTATGGAGCCAACTTGCATCCATAAACTCTGATCTCAGTGTGATTTTGGTACAGATACCAATCACCAGTCTTTTTAAGGTCTGAGAGATGTAAGATCCTATGAATCTCCTCATTGATTCTTGGTTCGGGTTTTCCATTAAGCATGCTCACCACTAGATGGTAGAAATGCTTGATGAACTGTTTGAAACTGAATTCCGTAGAATTTTGTCTGAGTAGTGAAGCCCACGCTGTTATCGCCTGCGGCCTCCCATCCTTGTCCATCTTCTACATTGAAAAGGATAATTTTTCCTCTTGAAAGAAAACAAATAGGTAAGCCAGTATTGAGGAATACCAGAACATGCCTTTTGTGGCAAAATTTGTGAATTGCTCATGAATGTTGTCCGCTAGGAAAGTACTGTAGTCAAATTGAGTGGTGGGTATCTCATCTGTGGAGAAAATGGATAGAAAACCAAAGATGGGTTCATCCACCCATTGATCCAAAAAATACCCAAGAAAATCACAGAGCAACGAGATGAACTGGTTTCCCTTCACTGAGAACATGGAGGAAGGATAAGGGGGATTTGTAGTGGGGAGCTGGGCGAACTGTGGGAGAAAAAGATAAAAAATCTGAGCTCTTTAGGGGAATGATAGTTTCTGGTATATTTTTGTGATAACTTCAAGGTTGAAAGGTGAGGCGGATTTGGCTCGGGGTATCTGCATCATCTGATCAATGGCTTCAGGTGTGATGAAGAAAATATTTTCTCCTGATGAAGACACTATGGCTGTTAGGATATTTAGACACTTAGGAGTTAGT
>JZKD02S2108446.1:330034-346288 GCA_000966675.3 Picea glauca
TTCCATTTGGTGGGAAGACCTTAAGAATATGAAAGGGGTTCGCGAAGAGGACCTGTCTTGGGAACGGTTTGAGAAATACTTCTGGAAGAAGTATCTGTCAGAAAAATATTTCGACGAAAGGACTAAAGATTTTTATGAACTCAAACTGGGACAACTCACTATAGAAGAATATGTCAACAAATTCCTTGATTTGTTGAGGTATGTACCCTATATCAAGGTAGAAAAGGCAAAGGTGCAACGCTTCATCAGTGGAATACCTAAGGACTATCGGAATAGAATTGGATTTGATGAGCCAAAGACTCTAGAAGGCACTATTCGAAAGGCAACCTACTGTCATGAACAGTTTGGGCATCGAGCAGAGCCTCACGAAGGATGGAAACAAAAGAATAGTTCAAGATTTCAAAAAAAGGGGATTAAATCCCCAGGATTTAAGAACTACAAGAAGAACCCAAGAATGAACTTTCCATCCCAGAGTGTACACCAGCAGAACTTTCCCTCATCGGGCAGAAATAAAACTTCTGGACCTATACCAGTGAAGGTGGATAACACAAAGAGAGAATCTCTGAAATGTTGGGGTTGCAGAGAAGAACATCTCCTGAGAGACTGTCCACACCGAAAACATAATAGTCAGAGGATTTATAACATCCAGGAAACTACTATCGTCAATGATGTGGCCAGGAGTGTGCCACAAATTTATGCAGCCTTGGATAATAACCAAGCCGACCACCAAGCTTCAATAGTGGAAATAGAAGGTATGATTTCCAACCATCTAGTGTCTATTTTAATTGACCCTGGTTCAAATTTGAGTTATGTAGCCCCTAAAGCTGTTGATAAATGTAAACTACAGCCAAAAAAACATATCGAGCCATGGTTTGTACAGTTAGCCACTGGCACCAAAAGGAGGATAGTAGAGGTCATACCAGCCTGCCAGTTAATGTTGGGTGAATTCCCCACCCAAGCAACCCTTAACATATTACCCCTGGGATCATATGATCTGTTGATTGGTTTGGAATGGCTAGCCACCCATAATCCAGACTAGACTGTTACCATAAAACCTTAGAGTGTGTAAGTAAAGAAGGGAGAATAATAACCCTTCAAGGAATCCGAAAATTTGTCTCGGTGAGACAAATATCAGCCCTGCAAATGAGAAAGTATTGCTGAAAGGGATGTCCCCTATATGCAATATAGGTGTTGAAAACAGTTGAAGGTGACAAACCAAGCCCTGATGATCACCCTACCCTGAGAGAATATAGAGATGTGTTTTCGGAAGAGGTACCGGGTCTACCTCCGAGAAGGGACATAGACTTCTCGATAGAACTTGCACCAAGAGAAGTGCTAGTGTCTAGGACACCCTACTAGATGAGCACATCTGAGTTAGTTGAACTCAAGTTGCAATTAAAAGAAATGATGGATAAGGGCTATATTTGGCCCAGCGTGTCTCCACGGGGAGCACCCGTCCTGTTCATGAAAAAGAAGGATGGTACCCTTAGACTGTGTATAGATTATAGGCCAATAAGGTAACCATAAATAACAAGTACACCTTGCCCATGATCGATGACCTATTCGACCAATTGGGGGGTGTGTCTATTTTCTCAAAGATTGACTTGAAATCGGGATACCATCAAGTTTGAATAAAGGGTGAAGAAATCCATAAAAATTCTTTTCGGACACGGTATGGTCACTATGAGTTCATGGTAGTGCCATTTGGGTTAACCAATTCCCCTGCCACTTTCATGTGCTTGATGAACAATGTACTCAGTAAATTTCTAGACAAATTTGTGTTGGTTTTTATTAACGACATATTAATTTACTCTAAGAATAGAGAAGAGCATGAAGAGAATCTTAGACTTGTTTTGCAAGTGCTAAGAGAACATCATATCTATTCTAAATTCAGCAAATGTGACTTCTTCCAGAAGAAAATACACTACTTGGTTCATGTTCTATCTGAAGAAGGAGTAGCGGTAGACCCTAACAAAATCAGGTCTATCATGGAATGGCCTACCCCAAAGGGTGTTTCGGATATCAGATCCTTTATGGGATTAGCAGGATACTATAGGAGATTTATAAAAGGATTCTCCAAGATCCGTTTTCCAATCACTTCCCTCCAAAAGAAGGGGACAAAATTCCTGTGGGCACAGAAATGTGAAGAAATATTTAAAACCCTAAAACATCTACTAACCCATGCACTCGTACTAAAGATCTCCGATCCATAAGATGACTTCCTCGTGTGCACAGATGCTTGTAAGGAAGGGCTTAGAGGAGTCCTTATGCAAGAAGGAAGTGTGATCTACTATGAATCCCGAAAATTGAATGAGCATGGAGTCAACTATGTGACCCATGATCTAGAACTGGTTGCCATAGTGCATGCCTTGAAAATGTGGAGGCATTACCTCCTGGGAAGAAAATTTGTACTTATGACAGATCACTGTGGATTGCGATTGATCAACCAAAGCTCAATGCTAGACAAGCTAGGTGGATGGCCCTCCTTAGCAAGTTTGATTTCGAAATCAAACACATTAAAGGAAATGAAAATAGGGTGGCCGACAGGGATGATTTTAAGGGTGGAAATTTATTTTAAAATGTAGAAACCTTGGTGAATATTACTAATCCTTCATATGCCAACTATAAATGTTTGGCAATATTTTTGTAAAAATATTCAAATTTCTAAGTATTTTATATATTTTTTATAAAATTTTGGCGACTTTTAAGGTAAAATAATTTTATCCTATAGAATTTGGGCGAATAATTTTTAAAATAATGAATCTTGTTTTTGGAAAAACCATGGAAAATTAGGTCATGAGCGAAATTTAGCCCCTAAAATCATCCCTGGTGGACGATGCCCTTAGCAGAAGTATGAAAACAATTCACCTGGCAGTGGTGAGCACCTATGAGATATATGTCAAGGAAAGAATCAGAAATGCACAAGAAACAGATCCCTTCATCCAGACCGTGACCATGTACTTACAGCAAGAACCCGTCGGAGTAAAATATGAAGGCTACCAGATAACCGAAGGAGGCCTGCTCACTTATAGAAGCAGATTTTATATTCCAGATTGTGATGACTTGAAGAGGTTCATTATGGATGAACTACATAAAAGACCCTATTCTGGTCATCCAGGATACCAGAAAATGATCACTGCCACCAGGAGACAATTTTATTGGCCTAGAATGAAGAAAGACATAGATGAGTACTTGGCCAAATGCATAGAGTGCCAACAGGTTAAAGCAGAACATCAACACCTAGCAGGATTATTGCAACCTTTACCAATCCCAGAATGGAAATGGGAAACCATATCCATGGATTTCATCACTAGATTACCAACCTCAACCAAATAGAACGATGCCATTATGGTAGTGGTGGATAAATTGAGCAAGTTTGCTCATTTTATCCCTGTCAAATCAACTTGCAAAGAAATCGATATCGCCCAAGTATTCATGAAGGATATATTTAGACTTCATGGTATGCCGAAAGAGATCGTGTCTGACAGAGACACAAAATTTACTTCTAACTTTTGGAAATCACTGATGGCTGGTTTAGAGACCAAATTTTTGTTTAGCACCGCCTATCACCCTTAAACCGATGGACAGACAGAAAGAGTGAACCAAATAATTGAAGACATGCTAAGAATGAATGTAATGCATCAACCCAAGAATTGGGAAGACTACCTACCAATGGTAGAATTCACCTACAACAACGACTACCAAGCATCCTTAAAGATGAGTCCCTTCGAAGTCCTCTATGGTAGACCGTGTAAAACTTCGGTCAGCTGGAGTAATCCCATAAACAAGATTTCTTTTGGACCTGAAATGTTGAAAGAAATGGAATAGTAGATGACTCAGATAAGACAAAACCTGAAGGTCGCTTAGAACCGACAAAATTTTTATGCCAACCGAAAGAGAACTCCAAGAGAGTTCAAAGAGGGAGATCATGTATATCTCAGAGTTAGGCCCAATAAAAGTTCCCTGAAAATGGGATCCTGTGCCAAGTTAGCACCTCGGTATTGTGGACCCTTTGAGGTTCTAGATAGAGTGGGACCTGTAGCCTATAGGCTAGCACTTCCTCCCATAGTCAAAGCACATAATGTTTTCCATGTCCCATTATTGAAGAAATATGTATATGATGCTAACCATATAATTGATTGTTCTGTGATTCAGGTGGAACCGGAGGGAAAATTTCTACCAGAACTGCAATGCATACTGGACAGAAAGGAAACCCCACTTCGGAACCAAACCATTGTACAGGTCAAGGTGCAGTGGAGACATTTTGGCCCAGATGAGGCTACATGGGAAATGGAGGATGCCATGAGACAGGCATATCCGATTTTGTTTACTCCTGTACATGCATGTCATGTTGATAGATAAGAACATCGAGGACGATTTTCCTTTAAGGGGGAGGGAATTGTAACACCTTGTTTATCAAAGTTTGTAAAAATAACTATACTGGCCAAGAACTGTGGAAAACTCAAAAATGTGAATGTGTGATGTGAATGGACCTTGTGAAAAAGGTCGATGAATGTGAATAATATTATGAATATATATTGTAGGACTACTGAGAGGGGATATGCTAAAAAAGATACCATGATGGCTGGAAAAAGGTGGTGAAGGCACCTGTAATGGTAGCGTTAACTTCCACCGAAACCAATACCATATTTGGACTTCATTGGCCCAGAGAACCAAGAGTGGCTTGCTAGCCCGAAATAAATTACTCCCAGGTTGGTAGGTGGTTGACTCCTCATGGTAGGGTCCTCAGACCTGACCACCGTGAGGGAGATAATGCCACATGCAACCTTTCCAGAAAGGAAAAAGGCAGGAAGAGTGTGTGATCACGGGCAGACGCGAGGGAGGAGGAAAGAGGAAGAACTCTGGAAAAATACAGAGTGAGTTATAGCAGAGAAGAACGAGAGTAACCTTCCTTCTCAGTCACTGGAAAATAGAGACACAGTCTCGCAGCATCATGGTCTTGGCTCGGGGGTGGCTACTGGTAAATCTGTTGGGAGTCCCTGAGCCTACGGTTGGGTGGAAACGAGCACCTCTCTCAGTAGTTTCAATCACATCCGGTGTTATTTCTGATAAGTGTTTTACATCGTGCATCTTGAAATTTATATGCTGACATGTATGCTCATAGTCTGTGCAGTTTGTGAATGGTTTGAGTATAAGACTGTCTGTGTAGTGTTTTGATCAGAAATGGTGGTTGCATGATTTTATTGGAAAGGACCACGTATGGCTTATGATTATAGATAAATTTATATGTATATACGTATATTGAATTTATTCAGACTTCAAGTCTGTTCTCGGGAAATCTATACCCTTATCCATCTCAGGTAATACCTTGGATAGATCTCCCCATAGAGACACCCTTCATAGAAATCTCACCAAGAACCTGGAAAAGGATTTGAAGGTGCAAATCTTAGTAACCCTGTACAAGGAAGAATGATCCTCTTGAAATCCTGAAATAGCAGCGTAGGGATAAGTATCGATCGATGGGCGAGACACTGTAAGAAGATCTGTGATCATTCACGACTGTTAGATTGGAGGAAGAAACAAGGGAGTTGCATGCCTTAACCCTTTTCCTTTATCTTTGTGAGTAGCGAAGAAATCAGGACCGTAGATCCCCAAGGTCTATGGGAGTATCTAGACCGTTGGTTTTTCCACGTCTAGAGAGAAGTGGGAGAGTGCACAGCATGGGACGGATATGAGCCATCAGATCTTAGTTAGAAAACTCGATAGACATTGGATCTGTTAGGAGATGCATGAGGGTTAAGCCCTCATGAACAGGGGAAAAAGTCCTGAAAGAGGAGGTGGTACACAGCGTGGGAAAGATCTGAGCCGTCATATCTTAGTTAGAAAACCCGATAGCCATTGGATCTATTAGGAGAAGCATGAGGGTTAAGCCCTCGTGAAGAAGGGGGAAAAGTACCGAAAGAGGAGGTGGTACATAGCATGGGACAGATATGAGCCGTCAGATATTAGTTAGAAAACCCGATAACTATTGGATCTGTTAGAAGATGCATGAGGGTTAAGCCCTCGAGAATAGAGGCGAAATTCTTGAAGGAGGAGTCGGTATCATGGATTCGGAATTCGGGATTCTGTAAGTCCTAATGACAAGATATTGGGACACTCCATGGTGGAAGTATCGAAATAGATCTGTATCATCCGATCTAAGGAGGATACATGTCACAATATTATCCATTTGAGGGTTTCAGAGTTAGGGATTTCAGAAGTCCTGACGATAAGAGATAAAGACACTCCATGGTGGAAATCTCGAAATAGATATGGACCGTCCGATCTAGGGAGGATACGTGTCATGAGATTGCCCATTCCGGGGATTCAGACTTCGAGATTTCAAAGGTCTCGAGGACAAGAGATCAAGACACTCCATGAGGGAAGTTCCAAAACATTCTGGACCATCCATCCATGGAGGACATGTGGTAGAGATCGAGAGTCCATCGGTATTTTGGATATCGGGGATTCAAGTTGACAGAGGAATTGTGTCACTGGGGGTCGCGAAACGACGAGGACCATCCATTTGAGGGAGTCCCATTGGAAAAAGGTGGGGCCCTTGTATTCATAAATCCATAAAGGAATAAGATTGAGGTCTTATGAGGAATGGTCACCTGGATCAGGGTATAGCCAGGAGGGCTAACGTGGCAAAGGCTATTTCGAGAAATCAGAAATCGGGAAATCGAGAGTCCCGTTGACAAGAGGTCAGGCTCTCATATTGATAAGTCCCCAAGGGAATAAGACTGTGGTCTTATAAGAAGTGGTCATACTGGCCAAAGCATAGCCAGGGGGCTAATTGATGATCAAATCCTATTTGACACTTCGACATTTGGGAGTTTGCATAGCCGAAAGACTCAACTCGTTTATATCACTGAGTCATGAAATGCCAAAAGGCACCTAGTTGTTTGGCCTGTGATCATGATCAATGATCACATGGAAGTGGAAAAAGGGGAGAGCTAGCCTGTGCTAAGCCCCATAGGATTTTGGGGATTCTGAACCTTGAGAAATTGACAAAAAGTTTGATTTTCGTAGTGGGTGTGTTACATGATCCTATAAATTATAGGGTTATAACAACGGATCCACCTGGGGATGGTACTCTCCTTGTGAAGTGCCAAGAATCTTGATACCTGATGTTCTAAAAAACTTTCTCCATAGTTGCCTTGGTTGTCTGATTTGTTTTATTTTTTGAAAGTTTGATGATAATTTTCAGTGGCTTAGGGCCTTCTATGCAGGCTTCAACCATCTGATCAAATTTATTCACTAAAAACTTGTAAGAAAAATGAAACATTTTGTATAATGGAAAGTGTGGCTGAATATCCCTACTGAGGAGGTGAATAGTGCTTCATCATTCTGCCATTCACAGGTCCTCCTGGGAGATTGGTCCCATCATAATCATTGAGCAGGAAGGCATTAATTCCTCTGAATGCATGAATTATGTAAGGTGCCTTCCACAGACTGTCAAATTTTCCATGCTTCCCCTTATCTTCATTATGGGCATCCCATCCCAGAACTAGGTTACCAAGCTCAAAGTCATCTTGCTTGGTTCTTTTATCAAAGATCTTTTTAATGCTTTCCTGGACTACCTGAGTTTTGTTGTATACTTCTTCTCTAGACTGCTACAAGTGGATCATCTGGTTTATCCTTCTTTGGGAGTCGTTTGGTTTGTCTTGCATCTCTTGCAATAGTCTCATGATAGGAACCCCTAAGGAGGTAGGAAAAATTGCTTCAGTTCCATAGACCAACTGATATGGAGACATACCAATTGACCTCTTGGTGGTCAGTCTGTCGGCCCATAGTGCAAAAACTAGCTTGTCATGCCATGACTTTTTATTTTCTTGCAACGTCTTCTTAATAATGTTCACCAAGGTCTTATTTGATGACTCCTCCAGGCCATTACCCTGAGGGTAATAAGATGTGGAATGTCCCAAACTGATATGATACTGGTTGTAAAAGTTTATGATCTTCTTGGACCGGAATGTAGCTGCATTGTCAGTTATAATCTTTCTTGGACACCCAAAACGAGACAAGATATTATTTTCTAAAAATTTAATAATGACAAAATTAGTAGCTTGCTTGCTTGGTACAACTTCAATCCATTTTGTGAAATAGTCCGTAGTAGTAAGAATCCACCTGTGCTGGCCGAAAGAGGGAGGATGTATTTCTCTGATAAATTCTAATCCCCATTGCTGGAAAGGAGCTTCGACAGAGATTGGTTTCAGGGGAAAAGGAAGGAGCTTCTTTTTTCCCTCGAACACCTGACATTTATGACACGAAGTTACTTTCTGATGCACATAAGAGAATAGTGTAGGCCAATAGAATCCAACTTTGAGAATTTTATTAGCTGTGGTCTTCTAGCTGAGATGACCAGCACAGTCTCCTTCATGAAAATCCTGCAATACTTTGTCAGCTTCATCCTTTAGCAGACAATTCAACAAAATGCCTCCAGGATCTTTCCAATATAGATTTCCTTCTAGAATGAAAAACTTTAAAGCTTTCAATTTCAAAAACCTAGCTTTAGTTTTGGTCAGACCAGGGGGATCTTGTAAGTTATGAAAAACAAATATTAGGTCTTCATACCATGGAGAGTTCAGAAATACCTCTTTCACGTTTGGAGTCACATGCTCTTCCTGTTCATCTACTACAGCTAAGAAATTAATATTGAGAGCATGGAAATTTGATTCATCCATTAATTTTTCCAGACCTTGGCCTTTAATCAGTTTAGTAGGCTTAATCTCTATGTCATACTCTAGAATGACAACAATCCACTTTCCTCTTCTGCCATCTGGATTGTCTTGGGTTAAAATGTCCTTTATTATTGCGTTCAAAACATATGCGAGGGTGTGGGAATGGAGAATATATACTATAAAATCCTTTATGGCTTTCACCAGGGAAAAAGCTTGTTTCTCCATTATTTTATAGTTTAAAGAAAAATCTCTTAAAGATTTACTGAAAAAGGCTATGGGCTGTTCATACCCTTTGTTGTTCTTTTGTAGTAATACTGCTGCAATGGTATGTTCAGAAGAAAAAGAAAAAAGGTAAAAATCTTTGGTGAAGTCAGGATTGATCAAGACCGGAGCTTGTGTGAGTGCATGTTTAACTTGTTCAAAAGACTGCTTAGATTCATTTTCCCATTTTATTTTTGTTTCCCTTTTTAACATGTTGGTGATGTTCCTGAGAAGCTTGACTAGGTTAGGTATGAATCTTCTCAGAAAGTTTTTTTTTCCAATGAAGGATTGTAACTCTTTGATATTCCTTGGGTGTTCTAATTTCTGAATGGCCTCTATTCTGCTGGGATCTATCTTAATTCCATCCTTAGAGATTATGTGTCACAACATTTTACCTTCCTCTAGTCCGAAAAGGATTTTCTTAGGGTTCAGAGAAATCCCAAATTTCCTGCATTTCTCAAACACTCGTCTGAGATGTCGTAAGTGCTCGTCATTGTATAAATTTCTATACCTAAATGAGTATTCCTGCAATTCTCTTGATCTAACAATTTTTGCTACTGTTAAATACATAATCACTTCTACTATTATTCTTGTGGATAAATTATACCACGATCACAACCATGAGCACAAAGTGAAATATCAATAACACATAACACATAAGTTTTTCAAGGAAAGCATAAAGCTAAAAACCCCACTATCATATATTATGTATATCATGAATCATGAAACAATATCATACAAAAATCTAATCCAAGAGCTCTTAGTACAATACAATCATCTCACACTATCATACACAAATTAGCAAATACATGCGCCAATTCTTCGTGTCCAGACAACCTGCCTCCTCTGCACAAACTCTGCAGTTCGAATTCTCACAATCATGTCGAATTACTTGGTTTGCACATGCTCATAAGCATATCCAATGCATGTGTGATCAAATCACAACTGATAGCCAACTCTCCCTTTCACCTATTATCTCAATTGGTGTCCATTAGATTGGCATGCATATAGTTAACCGTGGAGAATCTTCAGTTGCATGCGAGTTAATTGATTGTGAATTAATGCATAATTAATTCACTGAACTTGAACTAGTACAACTAATATTAACTCACTTAACTACACTTATGATTCTGTTACAATTCCAAATCACTTAGTTATGAATGAGATAATAGATTAATATTTATTGTATAATTTATTTAAGGGAAAAGAAAATTAGACACATGTTTCTTGTTGACTTTTCAACACTCCCTCTCAACAAGAAAGAGATTATCCTTCACCGCAATCCTATCTCTATGATATTTGAATTTTCTCCTGGTGAGCGCCTTCGTCAGAATGTCCACATCCTGATCTTCCGTAGGAATGTATTGAAAAAACATGATCTTCCACTGCACACAATCTTTGAGATGATGATACTAGATATCTATATGCTTAGATCTGTCATGAAACACATGATTAATCAAGAGTTTAATGCAACTCTAATTGTCACAATAAATCACTGTCGGATCTAAATGAGAACCAAACAAACCAACCAAGATCTTCCTCATCCAGATAGCCTCACATGCATCTTGACTCGCTGCCATGTATTCCGCTTCCGCTGAACTAAGTGCCATGGATCTCTATTTCTTGTTGTACCAATAAACAACTGTATACCTGATACTAAAGATCCCTCCTGATGTTCTCTTTCTGTCCATTGGGCTACTCGCCGAATCTGCATCCGTGAAGCCATGCAACTTCACCTCATCCATTTGTCTATACCATAATCCATACTCATATGTGCCCTTCAGATATCTCAGGACATGTTTACCCACCCTCCAAAAAATTTTGGTAGGCTTAACCATCGCTTGAATTAGATGGTTAACCGCATAGAAAATGTCCGGTCTCATATTCACTAAATACATTAGCGAACCCACTAGCTGTCGATAGACAGTAGCATCCACTACCTCTCCAGAAGTAGCATCCTCTTTCCTCTAGTTTCCTGGAAGAGGAGTATCCATGGGTTTGCAGCCATCCATGTGAAACTTACCTAGTATCTCCCTTGCATAATTTCCTTGAGACAAAAAAAGTTCACCATCTCGCTATCATATTTCCAATCCAAGGAAATAATGAAGAAGGCCCAAATCCTTCATCTCAAATTCCTTTGCAAGGTCATCCTTGCATGAGTGTATCAACTGCTCATCACCAGTAAGTATTAAATCATCAACATAAAGAACGATGATTAATAGCTTACCCTCCACCACAATTTGGTATAGGTTTGCATCCTCTTCACTTTTGGTGAAGCCTAATCCGGTGAAATAGTTGCCTATCCGAGTGTACCAAGCATGGGGTGCTTGCTTCAACCCATACAATGCTCTCTTGAGTCTTCACACATGCGACTCTCTGTCAAAGGTCTCAAAACCTTCTGGCTTTTCAATGTACACTTATTCCTCAATGATCCCATTGAGGAATGCAGTTTTTACATCCATCTGATGAATGTGCCATCCCATCTACGTTGAGAGTGAAAGGATGGATCTTATGGAAGAGTACCTTGTGACAGGTGCAAAGGTATCATCATAATCTATCCCCTCGATCTGTGAGAATCCCTAGGCCACAAACCTGGTCTTGTATTTCTCCACACTCCCATCAGCAGCTTGCTTTACCTTGTAGATCCATCTCGATCCTACCACTGATTTATCAATCGGTCTTGGGACAATTTGCCATGCACTATTTTTGACAATGGAGTCATTCTCCTCAACCATAGCATCAACCCAAGTGGGGTCCTACACTTCTTCCTAAAAGGAATATGGTTTAGTCACAATACATTTTCTCATGAGAGCCATGTATCCAACAAATCGATCATGAGACTGTCTCTATCTACCCTATGAAGTAGAGGCTCCTACATTCTGTGCAACATCTAGTCTCAATCTATCAAATTCCATGGTGCACTTTCTGCCATTTCTGATGGATGGCTCTGCTTGAGTGGTTTCCTCCACTCCATGAACCTCCTCATGTGTCTTATCCACATCTTGAGACTCATCTTTGGGAACAAGCAGTTCCTCTTCTGCATGCAATTATAGCTCCCTCTCAAGCGACAACCGCATGGATTTCCCCTCATCGAATTTTATATCCCGTCGCATAACAGTCATCTTACTGTTCGGAAAATACACACGATAATTATGGGGTGTTTTTGTGTACCCCAAAAATATCCCAACTTCAGCAGTCGGTTCCAGCTTTTTCCTGGCATCCTTGTTTACATGCACATAAACAGATGAACCAAAAATTTTAAAATGAGAAACATCAAGTTTCTTACCAGTAAAAGCTTCTTCAGGTGTACTCATGCCAAGTACTCTATGAGGACAATGGTTCTGCACATAAACCACAGTATTGTATTCTTATGCCCACAAATGCAATGGTAGGCCCTGATCATGCAACATCGCTCGTGTTGCACCCACGATCATTCTGTTCTTTATCTCCGTGACCCCATTTTGTTTTGGGTTATGAGGCACTATGAGTTCTCTTCAAATTCCTTCTCTGCTGCAGAAGTATTTGAATTCATTAGAGATGTACTATCCACCATTATCGATCCTTAGAGATTTCACTTGCTTCCCCAACTCTTTCTCCACCAATGCGTTAAACTCACAGAACTTTGAGAATGTTTGATCCTTCTTTTGCATGAAGAATATCCAACATTTACAAGAAAAGTCATCAATAAAAATAACATAATACCTGTGTTTTGCTGTCGAATAAACCGAGAATGGTCCACACACATCCGTGTGAATTCTCTCCAGGATCACCGAAGCACGGTTCTCCTTTTCATGAAAGGTGGACTTTACATACTTCCCCGGGGTGCACCCCTTGCACTGAGTTGACTGAGCAAGTGTTCCCCTTGGAAGTCTAATAGATATTTGTTGCATGATCTTCAAGTCTCCATGATGAATATGGCCCAATCTCCTGTGACATAATTCACCCTCATCCCGACTCACCACTTTTTCTGCCTTGCCTATCATGGCACTACAACCATCTACCTCCAACATGTAGAGATTCTTAACTCGAATCCCTATCTTTTTGACTTGACCCATTTCTTTATGTCACGGGTATGCTTTTCCACTACTAAAAACAACATCATAGCCTTTGTCCTCCAACATTGCAACTGATACTAATTTTTTCTTCAAACCTAGAAAATGCAAACATTTTTCAATTGAAATGGTTTACCTGACTCCCTCTGAAAGGTAATGGTACCAATACCAGTTGCACTGTATCATCCATCGTCGCCCATCTTGATATGCATTCTGATATCTTTCTCCTCCAAGTCAATGAAATACTCTTTATCTCCCGTCATGTGGAAGGAAGCACCACTATCCAAATACCACACCGATCCCAATGCACTTGAAGCCATGCATGCAATCAAAGAAAAGTCAATATCAAATTGTGAGACAAGAGCCTCACCAGTTGAATCTCCAACAACCATCTTGTTCTTCTTCTTCTGTGGAAATTTAGTAACGAGATGCCCATGTTCGTGACAGTGAAAACACTTCACTTTGGACAAATCCAGCTTCTTGACTTTAGACTTGGATTTTGATTGGAATTTCTTCCCTTTCCCTTTCCTTGCCTTGGCATTCAAAGCACAATCCTCTTCATCATCACGCTTTGATGAAGATCCATCTCCGGTGTTATACTTGAACTCCTCCTGCACTAGATCCGACCATAGTTGTTCCCAATCCGACAATTTTTCCCTTCCATTGACAGAGTCTTGATAACTGTGCCAACTCTTGGGAAGTCCTAGGAGCACCAAGCTCACCAAATCATCAACAGTGATTGTTATTCCCACACTTCCAAGCTCATCCCGACATTGGACAAACTTCGTGAGATATTTTGGAATGGTGTTTCCTTTCTCCATCTTGATCTTCCTAAGTTTATCTTTGAGTGCCAATTTCCTATGGTCGCTACTATTTTGGAATAGATCTGTCAAAACCTTCCACATTGCATGTGGTGTGGTTTTCCCATGGAGACTTGAGACAATGTGGTCTCATACTCCCTCCAACAAAATCCTCCTCGCCTTTGCCACTTTCTTTTGCCATGCATCAAGATTTGCAGTGTCTATCGCATTTGACTTAGGAACATCATTTTCAATGTAACCCTTCAAGCTATTGTCTTCGAGCACTGCCTCCATCCTGTCCTTCAAAGAAATGTAGTTAGAGATGCCCTCGAGTGAATACTCCAACCTCAAGACATTGAAAGACATTTTGATATTGAATCAAGTGTCACACCAAGAAAATATTGCAAATTTGAATGTTATCCAACCCAAAACCCAACTCCTGCACTTTCCTCTTGTCCTGAGAGGTTCGCACCCCACCTGAGAGCAACTTGAGGGAAGTTTGCACCCTGCCTTTGTGTAGCCTGCGAACTTGCCTGGGAAGTTTGCACCCTACTTCACTATAGGGTGAGGGAAGTTCACACCCTGCTAGTACATTTTCCTACGAACTTGCTTGTGATGTTCGAACTGTACTTGACTGTAGAGTGAGGGGAGTTTTCACCCTGCTAGTGTATTTGCTTGCAAGAATGCCAATGAAGTTCGCACCTGCCTTGGTCTAGGGTGTGAGAAATACTGTTCCTGAAAAATGAGCATAGTTTTCAGTACTAGGGTTCACACCCTGCGAGAGACATAACCTGCGAGAATATGATTATGTTCGCACCTCACTTCCGTAGCTCCATGGCCTCCGTGGCTCTGATACCATGTAGAAATTTTGATACCCAAATGAGTATTCCTGCGATTCTCCTGATCTAACAATTTTCGCCACTATTAAATACATAATCACTTCTACTATTATTCTTGTGGATAAATTATACCACGATCACAACCATGAGCACAAAGTGAAATATCAATAACACATAAGACATAAGTTTTTCTGGGAAAGCGTAAAGCTAAAAACCCCACTATCATATATTATGTATATCATGAATCATGAAACAATCTCATACAAAACTCTAATCCAAGAGCTCTCAGTACAATACAATCGTCTCACACTGTCATACACAGATTAGCAAATACATGCACCAATTCTCCGTGTCCAGACAACCTGCTTCCTCTGCACAAACTTTGCAATTCGAATTCTCACAATCATGTCGAATTACTTGGTTTGCACATGCTCATAAGAATATCCAATGCATGTGTGATCAAATCAAAACTGATAGCCAACTGTCCTTGTTGTTGGGAAATAATACCCTACGGACTAACAAGCTAGAGCTTAAAATTGCATGCAGATCATGACCCTTACAAAATCACTTTTAATCTACCACCCCAAACCTAAAACCCTTTTTCACATGCAAACATGGAAAGAACCTACTAACATTTTTACTGATGTTTGGTGTAGATCCTTCGTTGCGCTTTATCTGCTTGCTTCTGCTACTCCTTCCAAAGACAATCCTGCAGTCAAGACAAAACACTACACATGCATGCTATTTTTCTACTAGAGGGTTAGAGATTAAGCATAAATTGAATAAAACATATAAAACTCATGCATTGGGATGGGAAAAGTATTCTTTATTAATCTCAAGATGAATCAACTTACAATAATGATAGAGATTGGCCACCACTCCTTGATCCTGATCCTGGGCTCCTCCTCTTCTTTGTCCTCCAACTGCTCTGCTTGAATTCTCCTTAAGCTTGAGGAAAGGCTAAAGGGTTGGGACAAAAATGGATTCGGCAATTGGGTAGAGTTTCTTTGCTATGATTTTCCTCCTCCAAATAGTACCCCTACCCCTCCTTTTATAGGCTAGAAGGAGCTATGGTTTTGGACGAACTCTCGGCCATGCATGGCTGGGAGTTTCAGTTAATTGACCCAAAGCTGTTGGGAAATAATACCCTACAGACTAACAAGCTAGGGCTTAAACTTGCATGCAGATCATGACCCTTACGAAATCACTTTTAATCTACCACCCGAAACCTAAAACCCTTTTTCACATGCAAACATGGAAAGAACCTACTAACCTTTTTACTGATGTTTGGTGTAGATCCTCCGTTGCGCTTTATCCGCTTGCTTATGCTACTCCTTCCAAAGACAATCCTGCAATCAAGACAAAACACTACGCATGCATGCTATTTTTCTACTAGAGGGTTAGAGATTAAGCATAAATCGAATAAAACATATAAAACTCATGCATTGGGACGAGAAAAGTATTCTTTATTAATATCAAGATGAATCAACTTACAATAATGATAGAGATCGGCCACCGCTCCTTGATCCTGATCCTGGGCTCCTCCTCTTCTTTGTCCTCCAACTGCTTTGCTTGAATTCTCCTTAAGCTTGAGGAAAGGCTAAAGGGTTGGGACAAA
>JZKD02S2108446.1:382294-422680 GCA_000966675.3 Picea glauca
ATAGGAGACTAGGAGGTATAATTACAACTAATGGCCTAAAACTGACATAAATAAAATAACATTACTAATATAATATGCCCCAATTAAGGGGTAATGAGACAATATTAGGGCTTAAAAAATATACATCGTTGGGCTTATGCCCTCAAAAATACATCTACAAAGGTTCCCCCGACACATATAAAGTCTAGTATATATAAGCTCGGGGCCTATTGACCATGCCATAATGAACAACGACGTTGGGAAAATGCCAGAAAATATGGACCCAAGTCCATGGCACCCCCACTACATGAGGCTGCATGGAGTGAGGGAGATCCTCGATCTCGTCCATAGGTATTGTGCGAGTGAGAGTAGTGAGGTTTCACTCCACTCATCTCAAAACCCTCTCATCCTCTCCGGCTAGAGGTCCCCCTACGACTGTTGGTCCTCCAGTTGTTGTTGGTCCTCCAGTTGTTGTTGGTCCCACCTCTGGTCAAGGACATCGTTGATTCCTCACAAAGTCTGTCGGGCACACTGGTCCCACATATGTACACAACAGATACATGAAAGTCAATACTCTATACACACATAAAAACGATATATACAAAAGAAATTAAAAATTAAATAATATTGAAAACATGTTACCTATGTCTCCTCTCTCCTTTTCGGGAGGCAGGGGCATGTCAGGATCCCTGGAAACGTTGATCCCAGCATAGGGGTAGTCCTCTATTGCTGGAATCTGTCGTGCCCATGAATCAAAATATGTGTCATTGAAGGCCTCTATGGTCCTCCTTCCCCCCTGTCATCGCAACAATGCTGTCCATCTGCATACTTCCGGGAAGGAGGCCACATGCCCCCACACAATCTCTTTAGGACTGAGACTGGGTACTCTCAAAGAAGAAGAATGAGCATAAAATAATACCAAACCCAATTTTTTTGTTGTTGCGTTTTTGACACTTTGTCAGTTGTCTCTTCATGCATGTGAGCATGGTCGTACTCTAGTAAAAAATATGGGCCTCCTGGCACTGAATAATACAATGCATGTGTGCCCGAGAATCCCAGTGAAGGGCCGCAAATCCAGTAATCCACCCAATAAGTATCAAGATCACTGTCAGAGTTAGATTCATGATCTTTTGAATAGGTACCTAAGAACCTACCTTCTTAGTGTCGGCCTCACAGTACATCTGAATGTAGTCCTCAATGTTAAAAGGCCTAGGGGGAAATGTCTACATATTGATTGGCTCCCCTCTCCTCGAGAGGCCAGTCAAGAACTAGATGTCCTCAGTCGTTGGAATCAAGGGTTTTCCCTCTATCATGAATTTTATGCATTCGGATGCCAGTAATCAACTAGGGTGTTCAATAGCTTAGGTTGTGCCCTCATAAAAGGACACTGGAAGAACTTCCATATCCCACATTGTTTCAATGCGACAATGGAAGTAGGGTCCTCTTCAACCAGTGTGTCAATATCCTTGTGTTCCCTCTCCCTCCAGTGGACATACATCTTTTTCCATGGAAAATTAAAGGGATTTAGCTCTTGGTTTTTATTTTTTTTCCAAGATTTTGAGGGTGTACACGGGATGTTTTGGCCTCAGTTGAGTATGTACGAGGGAAAAGTGTTTTCTTCCTGAGTACATACATGAGCTGTCCTTAGACAACCTGTGTACATGTAGGGCCACTCTTTTTAAGAGAGCGAGCCACCTCAAAAACAAAAATAAATGCATGAAAGAAGAATTGAAATGCAATAGGGATGCATTTTTACTTACTTGGTCCGAGCGGAAGTTCATTTCATCCACCAAAGATCCCAGAATCAACTTCTTTAGCAAATGGGATTTTTCTCCTTTTGGGTAATTTTCAAACTGCAATGGTGAAAATGAGTTGTCAGCTTCTATTTATAGACCTTTTTGGCCCTTTTTGCTACTTTTTGACCCCCTTTGTCATTTTTCCTTGCTTGATGATCACTTGATTTCGATTATGAGTTTCTTATTGGATGTTATGATACAATTTTTCTTTTGGTTTGGTAACCTTTTGGAGGTGGGTCACTTTTGGTATCCTTTGGTAAAAGTCATTTTTTTTCATCTTTTTGCATATAAGTTAGGATTTCACATCCGCTTTTTGCATCTCATTTTCTTTTCTTCTTTACCATAGGATCGACCACACCAAAGTGTGAGATAGAACCTTCATTGCTACTCTATAAGTATCGTAATTAGGTGGTAGAGCCTACCTTTACATGGATGCCCTAGGTAGATCCTTGTTGCATTTTGGCGTCCATGCTGTCAGTAATGACTATTGGTTTGGGTGTCCTTGTTAGTCCTGTCATTATTACGAGATTGATCCTCATCTATTTTATGCATCATCATTCTTGGCCTCACCCTCAGGAATCCCAAATGAGCACACTTTCCAATTTGAAAGAAACATCCAACGAGACTGTATTTATGCTTTTCGATCTTGTCGGGATTAACTGAGAAAAGTATCCCCCTGGAGTCTTCTTTAATCCCTTTTCAGACTCTCTAAACATGAAAAGATTACCGAGTGATCT
The DNA here is from genome assembly GCA_000966675.3 of Picea glauca. Classification (NCBI taxonomy): domain Eukaryota; kingdom Viridiplantae; phylum Streptophyta; class Pinopsida; order Pinales; family Pinaceae; genus Picea; species Picea glauca. Next base: position 384,807 of record JZKD02S2108446.1, read on the forward strand.
TGTTGTCCTTCACGCTCTCCAAACTCAAATTTGAAGGAATGTCTGTCTGACGGTAGTTTACCCATTTTTTGGTCCGAATGGTGAATTGCACAAATAAAGGTACACTCTAGGAACTTTGGTTCGCTAGAAGAGTATTCTCAGGCATAATTTTAACCCTTTTTCGGGCTTGGGGGACTAAATTTTTGAAAACGGAACATTCTCCTTGGTTTTGGTTTGTCTCCTTTTTCGGGCCTTGGAGATTACTTATGAAATAGGAACCCCCATGGAGTCCATAGTTAAGCTCTTTTCAGATTCCCTAAAATTGAAAGATCGCCAAGTGACCTTGTTCCTTCACACTCGTTAAATTGGTCCAGAAGAACATCTACTGACATGAGTTTTGGCACAAGGGAATACCCAGGGTTCAGCTCCAAGAGTGCACCAACAAGACCTAGCTACTGGCCCTTTCAGCAACACCTGCGAAGCAGATGCAGTCTCACCTGAAGCAGCTATGAGGGGGTTGCAGGACAAAGATGTCTACAACCAGGGGAATATCAAGTGGTTCTTATTACAACAACAACATAACATGCATCTATCATTCAACTAGCTAGATCTATCCTTCACAAATATAGACCTGATCTAATAAAATAATGCAGATAACAATATAACAACATTAGAGCTCAAAGCATCAATCACACACACAACAACAGATGTACGTGATTCACCCTCTCTCTAGGGATACGTCCAAAGAACTGTGCTTATGATATATAAAGATAAATCTTAGAGTTCTTATCTACGCTCTTGGCCAATAGATCCTCTCTCTCCATCTCTGTTTCTCTCTCCCTTCCTACACACCCATCTATAGGACTTGATCTTCGCACCCAGCTAAATATCTTACAATACCAGAAGGTTCTCTCTCTCAACACTTCTCTCACCCTTGATACAATATTCTCCCAATGAAAAATAATCGACAACAAGGCTCAACCATAGTACCAACCTGACCTAGGTCCTCTCGGCCTCTATTTATACATTACAATCCCTCACCGACAACCATAGGTCAAACCCTAGGTGTCAAAACCCTAATTACCAAAACCCTAGGTGTCTACAACCCTAGGTCAAATTGATCCATTCTTTCTAGGATTCACCAGCCTATCTTTCCTTCTCCATATCGCGGTGCTCCAAGGAATCTAATGTTGGATTTTTCCACTTCTTGAGTCATCCTTGGTCCATCCTCCTTGCTGATTTTTCATCCTCGATCTCCTCATCCAACAACTTGCTTTTCCGTACTTCGCTCCATCTTCTCTATTATTTTTCTCACTTCGACTTAGTGACAACCAATGTGTCACCTGTGAAGCTCTCTTTTTGCCTTTTCTTCCTCGTTCTGTGCTTTCTTCCATAACCCAAGGCCAACAGGCCCCCAACACTCACCTATGACTCATCCCAAGGCACTTGAGATCTAGTCCTCTTGTTTTTCTTTGACTTTTGACTGCGCAGTACAAACCTTGCTTACTATTTTATGCCTCCTTTCGATCCTTGTGCAGACTGTCTTTTCTATGTCTAGTACCCAATTTCAACTTCACCTTGTACCTAGACCCTTGTCTTCTTGATTCTACTGAGAATTGTGAGGTAGCTGGTTGTCATAGTACAACTTCAACTGACTCCCATTCACCAAGCCTTCCTTCCAATCTCCTTTCAATGTCTTCAGCTGCGCAACTCCTCCTTCTGTAACATAGACAATCTCACATGGTCTGAGCCAATGTGTTCTGAACATCCCAGGGTGTTTTATAAACTTACTGTCATATAACAGGACTAAATCACCTTACCTTAATATCTTCTTCTTGATGTGTCTATCATGATAGGCCTTTTCTCATTCCTTTTGAATTTGTTGATGGAAGCCTACAATGAATTTGTCTTCTTCTAGTTCGACCAACTGTGATAGCCTCTCATGAATAGCACTAATATCATCCATGTCTGTAAATGAAACAATTCTTAATCTTGGTACCAAGTAATCCATTGGGACAATAGCTTCAATACCATAAACCAACTTGAAAGGGGTCTACATTGTTAAATTATTGCAAGTGGTTCTATAAGCCCAGAGTACTGCTGGTACTCTTAAATCCCAGTCATCCCTGTTCACACTACAAATATTTGTCAATGTTGTCTCCAAGATCTTGTTGAATGCTTCAACCATTCTATTTGCTTGTGGATGATAAGGTGTACTCTTCTGATGGTGGACTGCAAATTCTTCAGTCAGGGCTTCAACTGTCTTATTAATGAAGTGTGTACCTTGATCACTCGTAACGACCTTATGTCATCCAAACCTGGTTATTATGTCATTGAATATAAAATGCGCAGCTGTAGTTGCACTACAGTCCTTGACTTCTTTTTCTTCGGCCCATCTAGTCAGGTATTTTGTCGTAGTGATAATATACCTTGCTCCTTTGCGCTTTCCTGGTGGGTTTATAGGTCCCACAAAGTTAATGGCCCATTTTTCAAATTCTTATAAGGTCATCTATGGTGATATTGGAATATCATCTCTTTGGGATGATTTTCAACTCACTGGCATACATCACATGCTCTAGCATATTCTTTAGCATCTCTATATATCGTAGGCCACCAAAGGCCAGCTCGCAGAAACTTCTGTGCAATTTATTTTCCTGCATAATGTCCTCCTGCAATGCCTTCATGAGATTCTTCAAGGATCATAAGGAGTTATTCCTCCATCACACATCTTCTTAGGATCTCATCAGGTCCCATTTTATATAGTTGACCAACTATCAGTGAAAAATATGCAACGCGCACCACTAGTTGTTTCTTTTGCAGAATTGTGTATTCGGTTGGAGCTATTCCTGTTGACAGGAACTATACTATGTATGCAAAGTGGTCATCAATCTTTCTAATGGTGAGCATTTGTGCATCTAGTAGTGTGTCCTCCAGACAGGTAGGTTCTTGACCATGCTCCAACCTCGACAGGTGGTCTGGGCCCTTATTCATTCTTCCTGGCTTAACTATGATCTCAAAATCATATTCTTGAAACAGGAGAAGCCATATGCATATTCTCCCCCCCAACACTGGCTTGTTGACTAGGTATTTCAATGCGGAGTGATCATTAAACATTTTAAAGTGTCCTCCCAACAAGTAGTGGAAGAATTTCTGCAATGCATACACCATGGCTAGTCCCTCTCTCTCTGTAGTAGTGTAATTGATTTCAGCTGTGGAGAGATTTCTGCTGGAAAATGATAACATATGATCAATGTCCCCTTCTCGAGGTTGTTCCATTACTTCTCCTAATGCAATAGAAGATGCATCAACATGCACATGAAATTCCTTGCTCTAGTTGGGAAAGACTAGAATAGGCGCAGTGACCATCTTTTGTTTCAGTGTGTCAAAGCTTTGCTGACATTTGTCTATCCAACCAAACTGACAATATTTCTTAAATAAACTCTCCATTCATGCAGTAATCTGAGCATATCCTTTGATAAATTTCCTGTAACAGTCAATATGTCCTACCATAGAGCGCAGTTGTTTGATTGATGTAGGTGGTGGTAAATCAACTATAATTGCAATTTTGGATGGATCCACCAACAATCCTTGCTTGCATAGAATATGACCTAATAATACTCCAAATGGTGAGAAGAATATGCACTTCTTCAAATTCAAAGCAATTTGGCACTGCCTGCTTTTATCCAGCATTAGCCTTAGACATTCAATATGATTTTTAAACAAACTAAAAATAGTCCAGTCATCAAAGTATGCTTTTAAAAACTTATGTAAAAATTCTTTGAATGCTTCAACCACCACCCTGGAAAATATGGCTGGGGAATTCTTTAGTCCAAATGGCATTAATGTATATTGGTAGGATCCCCACACTGTGGAAAATGTATTCTTATGGCGGTCCTCCTTGGCGATGCATATCTGATGGTATCCTGAAAACCCATCTGTAAAAGAATATGCTTCTTGGCCTCCCACGTTAACTAACACTTCGTCTATGAAAGGTGTAGGGAAAGGATCATGTGGACAAGAATCATTCAGCTTCATGAGATATACACAAATCCTGATCTCACCTGTATTCTTATATTTCACTACCATGGGGCTAATCCACTCTGAATCTTTGACAAGTTCAATAATCCCTACTTCCAGCATTCTGTCGAGATCAATCTTCACTTTTTCCTTATATTTCGGGTTCAATCTGTAGGGTATTTGATTGACTGGCTTTGCGTCTGGTTTCAAAGGTATTCTCATTTCTCCCATAGTTCCTTTGATTCCCTTCATATCAGTGAACTTGGTCGGGAACAAGTCCTGATAGTCATGCAATAATTCTATGATTTTGTCAATGGTAGAAGTGTCCCAGTAATCTCTAACATTGGCAAGATTTGGTGTTTCCTCTATCCCGATATTGAATTTATTTATCTTTATCGTCTTTCCAATGAATGGAAGTTCAACTCCTGGTCCTTCCACATCTCTATGACCTTCTGTTTCTGCAATATTCACCTTCCTTGGGTCATCATCTTCATCGGAATTATTGTTGTAGCAGGTCCGTAGTTTCTGGAGGGGCGCAATCCATTCATCCTTTTATTTCTCCAAAGGGAGGCCATATGTCTCCTCAAATAATTTTTGTCTCACCATATGTAGTTTTTGATATATAGACAGAAATTCATTATCAAACAAAAAGGTGGTTATAAAATTTTGGATCATACCTTCCCATTCTGAAGTGACAAGGCGCAACTCTGCTTGAAGGTACCAGTTAATCGGGGTGGTATCCAGCGTATTGACAAATCTGTGTACCCATTGTTCTCTAGGAATGTCACTTTAGGACTCTTCGCAGCTTCGTACATGGTCCTTTGGGAAACTTCGACTTGTGTACCATGCTTCTTCGCTTCCTTCTTGTGTTGAAAACCCCATTGTCATCAAAGTTCGACATTGTGTCTAGTTTGTAATATTTCTTTTATGTGTCCCCCACCATCTCGTTGGGGTGGCTTTCATGGCCTCATCCATTGCCAACAGTCTCTGTTTGTTTGGTACACTTGTCTCAAATTATGATAAGAAGTTCTCTAAGGGGTTCAACCCATCAAATGTGGGTAGATTACTCACTACTGTGACAATCCAATGAAATTCTCTGATTATCCTAGCACATCTTCTTGTAGATACTTCATACATCTGGTTCTACCAGTTCTCCAATGCTTCTTCTGAGTCGGATGAACATGTGTTGTCACTTCGCCAGCTCAGATTTTTGTCAGTTGTAGGGTTGATATAATCCTACTGTCTAGTTGTTAATTTGTAGATGTTTTCTAGTTCAAATGCATGGTCCTCTTCTCTGATAGGTTCCGTGTATCGTGGACCTTCATCTGGGTCTAAAGGAGAAACGAACCTAAGGCCATCTTTCTCAAACGTCATTCATTATTTCTTTAAATCAGGAACAATGGAATTTTTGAAGGCCCAATCGATTCCTAACAATGTAGGGCAAGGGAAACTATCATCAACAATTTCAATTACCTCAAAATATGCAAAGGTTCTTACTCCATCAATGTCCACTGGGACATTCTTTAATCATCCAATTGGGTTGACAGCTTGCTGATTAGCCATGTGAAGCCTGATAGGGGAATATATCATCTTGGGTTTTCCCATCAATGCCCAAGTCTGCTTCGTCATGACATTGACTTCTGACCCTAAGTCAAGGACCACATAATCTATCTCATACTCTCCTATTTGAGCATTCAAGTGTAATTCTTTATTTGTCCTTCTCCTTTTTCCAATTTGGTGCACTGCTCTATTCAGTAAGGGGTCTATTTTTCCTAGTTCATACTGCTTGATTAAATATTGTAATTCTTGTACAACGCCTTTATCTTGAATCAACTTAACGCAAGTGTGCAAGAATTCCATGAATTTGCTTACCTCTTTCCCTTATGTTGGTGATGCAGATGGATCAAATGCCTGAGGCATGCCGTATTCTTTGATTTCTGGTTGTCTCTTTGATGAAGATCCTTGATTTCCTTTGAACTCTTTTCTTGCCTCCTCGAATATCTGTCTTTCTTTCCTAGCATCAAACGTTGGGGTATTTTTTGTAGCTTTCCTGACTCCATGGTCATTTTCAGTCTTTCCTTGGGCTGCTCTGTATTCTCTTGTAGCAACACCTCCTCAAGTAATAACAATGACTCTAGGGTCTGCTACGTGAGTTTCAACATATATCAGTTGTACTTGTGGGTTCTGCAGGGGTCCTCGTCTTTTTTGAAGTTTAGCCAGCAACACAGGGAATTCTTCTATGACATGCTCAAAGGAGTTACAGTAACTATAGGTTGTGCAGGGATTCTTACAATACCTTTCTAAATGTCTTGGTTGCATGCAGTTGTAATATATTATTTTCCCTTGGCCTCAACCCATACCTCCTCCTCCTCCTCGTCCTTTGTAGCCATCACGAGGAGTGAAATTTCCTCTCCCCGGAGAGTTGTACTACGGAGTGTTTCCCTCTTTTTGTACTTCACCTTGAATCTTGTATATGTCTCTCAACCTTTCATGCATGAGATCATAAGCTCTACAATCCCGATCATCATGCCCCATTGATTTACAGAATGTATAATACAAGTTTGTGGGTTTCTGGACATACTTCTGCATGTAGTAGCACTCACCTAGGCAATGCCTATTTCTGTATACATCGCACCAAGGTAGGTTAACTTGCTTTAAGGGGATCGGTGCCTCTTATGCCAAGTACTCATGAAATAAGGGACAATTTTCCTTATCATGGCCTTTATATCTGCATCTTACACACAAGATATCTTCCCTTTTGTCTTTTCCTTTATCTTTCTTCATATCCTCGACCTGTAAAGACAAACTAGTTAGTTGGCTCATGATCTGGCTAATGCCTGAGCTAGATTCTCCCATTGGTGTTGATTCCAGCTTCATGGCGATCTCCAAATATTTTGCCTGAGATGAAATATTCTGCAGCATCAAAGGGATTCTTATGTGTGGTAACAACGTAGTGATGAACCACTCTTTGTTCTGTTCGTCAGGGATCTAGAAAGTTAATCAGCCTGTTAGGGTCTTGAATCTCTGGTTGAACTCTCAAACAGGTTCTGCTACCTTTTGTTTAATCTATTTTAGTTTCATAATACATTGTGACTCCAACTTAGGTTTCTTATACTCTACAATCAACACATTCTTGATCTCATTCAGGGGCTTGGGCTGTGCCAGTCCTTGGACAAGTTTCATGTACCATCTCAATGCGCGGTCCCTTAGCGTAGTGTTGAACTGGGTTCTCTTGATGGCTTCATTGGTGATACTTTTAATATTCCATACAGCCTCACAGAAAAACCAATGCTGATCTATATCTTCATATCCATCTCCTCTAAAGATAGGGAGTCTCATTTCATCTGCCATAAAGATGACTAGGGTTCTTGTCTGAGTAGATGTTGGGCTACTGGTAATAGTACTCTGAAGACTCTGGTGGTTCTGACTATTTTGACTGCTAATAATTTTTGGGACAACATGATGATTAATGTTACTTACTTCAGTAGTTTGCGCAGTTCCTGAGGTTTTTGGCTCGCTTTGGTGTAGTTATTCAGCTTCCCCTTCTTCTATTCTGGTGGGATCTAGATGCTCTTCATCAGTTAGATCTACCTCTTCTCCACTATAGAAACCTTCTTCTCCATAGTTTTTCTTAAACAAATTCTCAAGGTGAACTCCTTAGAATAATTTCCCACTACGTGTATGTCCTACTTCTGTGCCGTTGTCACTGTCCGAGATTTTGAAAATTAGCCTTTTCAGGTATGATCAATCTAATGTATCTTCAATATGTGGTTTTCATGCAAGAGAATCTTGATTCTTAGCTTCAGGAAGTGAAAAAATTGTCCTTTGGGTCTCTTGAAAAAGTATCTCTCGGCTTGACTATATGATTCTATTCTGTCAACAACAAACTCAGTGATATATCCTCCGATGGTACTATCAAACCAGTGATCTACTTCTTTAGATACAACATTGTCGACTCTCTTGACCTTCTGGATCAATGCTGGTGTCCAAACCACAGGGGGTATAGATTTGATTTCAAACAGTGTGTCAACTAACCTAGCCAACCACTCATGTAGTTCCTAATGGATTCCTCCAAAGAAGATCTTGTGAATGTCGATGAAGATGCATCTTTGTAGCCAATCTTCAGTGCTTATTTTAGGGTTCTTGTTTTGGGCTTCAGCGAAGCCCTTCTCTTGATCCTCTACCCACTTCTGAATCTTTGTATTCGAAGGGAACCACCTTGACATTCCCTTAAAAATATTCCAATCATGACAATGGAACCATTTGTTGGCACAGGGGCAGACCCGGGGTTTAGCTCCAAGAGTGCACCAACAAGCCCTAGCTACTGGCCCTTTCGAAAGCACCTGCAAAGAAGATGTAGTCTCACTCGAAGAAACTATGAGGGGGTTGCAAGATAGGGATGTCTACAACTAGGGGAATATCAAGTGGTTCTTATTACAAAAACAACATAACATGCATCTATCATTCAACTAGCTAGATCTATCCTTCATAGCTATAGATATGATCTAATACAATAATGCAGATAACAATATAACAACATCAAAGCTCAAAGCATCAATCACACACACAACAACAGATGTACTTGGTTCACCCTCTCTCTAGGGCTACCTCCATAGAACTGTGCTTATGATATATAAAGATAAAGATTACAGTTCTGATATACATTCTTGGCCAACAAATCCTCTCTCTCCATCTTTCTTTCTCTCTCCCTTCCTGCACACCCAGATGCAGGACTTGATGTTCGCACCCAGCTGAAGATCTTACAATACCAGAAGGCTCTCTCTCTCTCAACACTTCTCTCACCCTTAATACAATATTCTCCCAATGAACAATAATCGACAACAAGGCTCAACCATAGTACCAACCCGACCTAGGTCCTCTCGACCTCTATTTATACATTACAATCCCTCAGTGACAGCCTTAGGTAAAACCCTAGGTGTCAAAACCCTAATTACCAAAACCTAGGTGTCTACAAACCTAGGTCGACTTGACCCATTCTTTTCGGGCTTCGCCAGCCTGTATTTTCTTCTCCATCTTGCAGTGCTCCAAGGCATCTAATCCTAGATTTTTCCACTTCCTGAGTCATCCTTGGTCCATCCTCCTTAATGATCTGTAATCCTCGATCTCGTCATACAATGGCTTGATTTTTCACACTTCACTCTATCTTCTCTATTCTTTTGCTCACTTCGATCTAGTGACATCCACTGTGTCTCTCGTGAAGATCTCTTTTTACCTTTTCTTTCTCATTCTGCGCTTCCTTCCATAACCCAGGGTCAATAATGAGTTTAACCCTTTTTCCAACTTGTAGATTAAAAATAAAAAAGGTACACCTCGAGAGATTTGTCTCGCCAAGAGAGTTCTCCTCAGTAACTTTTATACTTTTTTGGGATAAGGAGACTAAAATCAGAAAAAGGTAGTGAGTCCATAGTTAAGCTCTTTTCAGACTCCTTAAAGTCGAAAATATTGATGAGTGATCTTGTCTTTGTCACACTCATTAAAATGGTTTTGAATAGACAACGTTTCAGTGCAAGTTTAACCCTTTTTTGAACTGACTAGACTATCTTCGAAAAAGGTACTCCCTGGAGTCTTCTTTTACGTTTTTTAGGACTCTCTAAATGTGAAAAAACTATCGAGATTACCTTCTCTGTGCTCATTAAAATTACATGGAAGGGGTCTCATTGTGTATTGCTTAATCACATTTTCATCTCTGCATCTTTGGCCTAATGTCAGCTCCATGTTTCTCTCAACTAAACCTTTGAAGCATGCCTTATACGCAAGCCTTCTAGCACTTTGCCTCTGCAACCTGACACCTTGACCCATGGAGGAATTTTCCCCAAGTGTTCTTTTCCTGCACATGTCTCCTTGATCTGAAAATTAGTATGTTCCTTGCACTTGGAACTAGTATGCTTGCTTGCGACACTCATTCCTCCTTTATAACATAGCATTCTTTTATTCTTTTTCAATATCTTTAAAAATTGAAAAAGACAAAAAAATCAAATATCCCAAAAAGAGGGGACGGGAAATATGTATTCTTTTTTTGACAGCACAAAGAGTCACCCTTGGAAAAAGCACATCCTTTTGTTTTTTCATCAAGCATTGGGATCTATTATTCCTTTAGGAAGATTTTCTCTCTACATAGAGTTATGTCCTCCTCCATTTGGTTACTCTTCCAAACACATGGAGAGTTTGCATTGCCTCCTGCATCGTGAACTTATGTCAATATCATGCTGCTTGAGTCTAATCATCTTTCATGCTTTTTTCCAAGGGAAGTTTCACCCAACTTGAGTTGGCCTTTATTCAGTTTTTCTCTTGACCTCATGAGTCGGCCATCCCGAGAGTCCGGTCAAGTCCTGATTCAAAATATACAAAGTTATTTGCCCAATCATCGAGATATTCATGTCTTTTCCCAACGAGACATCACAGACATTAGGGTAGTGAATTCATACACTCACATTGTACTGATACCTAAGCTTTGAAGATATTGAATTTGTTGCTCGAGCTCTGAAGAACTCATCACCAACCATCAGGCGTCGTTAGCTTCTTGAATATGGATACTCTGCTTGTATATATTCGACTGATTTTGAGATGTAGATCCATCTTGTATTTCGCATGGCTACACTTTATATAGTTATATGACATGGATCTATAGTGTATTTGATTGACATCCATGATTTATTTCATCCTGAGCATGGGTATGCCCTGCTCGGAGAGACAATTGTTGTTTTTCATATGGCACCTCCCGAACTTTGGTCTCGGGCTCCCTTGATCTCGTATATTGGTGAAGCTATTATAATGTATTTCAGCCATCAGTTTCTCTTCTAACCTCACACATTAGGGGTCATATGTTATAGCCCTAAATTGCTCTACACATGCATACATGGCCTAGGCCCTCTTACTTGCATTTGTTTCCAAAGCACTACTGAGAAGCTCTTCTTAAAAAACCAATTTTTTGAATATATACGCATCCTTCACCATTAATACTCGTGTACATACCCTTTTTGCACCACTATATCTCACATACATATGCATGTTGCACCATTACATACTGCGTATACTTGAAAATGTTGCAAAAAAAAAAAAGTTGCAAGGAATCCGTTGAAATTGATGGGATATTGGAGGTTTTCCAACTAATCTAGATGCTATAGCCTGTCACCCAACTGAATAACCATCATTTCGGCATATAAAAGGAGGTGTCTAGGTCTCATTTCAAACCTAAGCATAAGAATAGTGAAACTCTGCCTGATTTCTGATGCAGGAGCATCGCTCCATCTCAACATGCGCCAGCTAATTAACACACGTGGTGCACATTCAAGGAAGGAGAGGCACCACCCTCTTGTTTTTACCTCAAGAATCTAAGGCATGATCCAAGCATTAACTGAAGACAATATGGAAGAGCCAAATCATGCCTTCACACAAGCTGGAGATAAGGTCGCCATTAATAGGCTGACGACAATTTAGATCTGCATCCGATTTGGAGTAGGATCACCATCATTGTAATTTGAACTTTTGATAAGCCTTAGGGGTTGTGATTTGACACCATTAGTTAGATTGCGAGGGAATATCATTTGATTCCCTCTTGTATAAGTATTTGTATTGAAATAAAAGTAGAGGTTAGATGTTAGACGACAATAGGTTAGATGGAAATCGGTCGAGCCTTACAGAAGGTTAGAGGATATGAAGTTGATAAGGATAGAGACTCAGTTGCATATCGGACTCCAACACTGTAAATTGGCATTCCACCATTAATATAAAATGACATTTTTTTATGTTTTACATTTTTGTTTGATGGATGTTATATTATGAATGTCATTTGTATGCTTGTGAATTGTAGATGGATGTTAGAAATCATTTGCAAGGATAGAGATACAATTTTATATCTGTGACTATGTTAAGTTAAGTCTGGAACTCTAGGATAAGTGCAAGGAGTGCGCAATAGATATGGGAAACTCTGTAATCCAACGCAAGGAGTGCATATCTGAACTCAATAGAGTCAGAAGAGAATCTTCCAGAAGGGCACACCAAATTAATTTACAGACTCGGGGAGAAATTTCAAGGCGGTTAAGTCCCTTGAAAATAAAGACTGTGTGGAGAGAGACACAACACAGAGTTACTGAAGACTTTGGAATCCTCTACCAGGAGGGTATTGTTGGCACAAGGGTAGACCTAGGGCTCAACTCTAATAGAGCACCAACAAGCCCTAAGTACTGGCCCTTTCGCCAACACCTGTGAAGCATATGCAGTCTCACCCAAAGTAGTTATAGGGGGTTGCAGGACACATGTGTCTACAACCAGAGGAAATACAAAGTGGATCCAATACAAGAACAACACAACATCTAGATATAATTTACCATCTTAGACTTACTTTTCACAATTATGTGTTAGATCTAACATACTAATGCATCATCAACTAACAAAAGTAAAGAACACATCATCAATCACACACAAAAAGAGATATACGTGGTTCACCCTCTCCCTAGGACTACGTCCACAAAACTGTGATTTATAAGATATTAGGTGAAAGCATACAATTCTATATGCACTCTTAGCTTACAGATCTCTCTCTCCTTCTCTCTTCTCTCTATCTCCCTTCCTTGCGCACCCAACTGTAGGGTTGATCTAGTTCGCACCCAACTGAAGATATTACAATATAGAATGCTCTCACAACACAATACTTCTCTCTCACATTAACAACAATCACTCTTCATACACCAACTAACTCTCGAACAACGACAAACCCATCCCAGGTCCTCTTGACCTTTATTTATACATTATAATATCTCACCGACAGCCTTAGGCCAAAACCTAGGTGTCAAAACCCTAGCTACCCAAAACCCTAGGTATCTAAAACCCTAGGTCAACTTGACCCACGTCTTTCGGGCTTCGCCAGCCTATATTTCCTTCTTTCCCATGAGGTGCTCCAAAGCATTCATTGGTGGATTTTTCCACTTGCTAAGTTATCCATGATCCATCTTCCTTGTTGATCTATCATCCTCGATCTTCTTTTCCAACGGCTTGCTTCCTCTTACTTCGCTTCGTATTTTATGCTCTTTTTCTCACTTTGACCCAATATCAGTCACTGTGTCTCCCACACAGTTCAAATTTCATCTTTCCTTCCTTAATATTCACTTACTTCCATAACCAAGGGCCAACAGGCCCCCAACACTCACCCGTGACTCATCCCAAGGCACTTCAGATCTGATCCTTCTGTTTTGCTTCGAGTTCAGACTACGCGGAGCAGCCCATGATTTCTTCTCTATCCTCCCCCCACTATGTGTAGACTATCTTTCCTCTGTCTGGTACCCAGTTTCAACTGCGCCTGGTAGCTAGACCCTTCTTCTTCTGCTTCTACTTCGATTTGTGAGGCAACTGGTTGTCATAATACAATTTCAACCGGCTCTCATTCACCAAACCTTCTTTCGATTCTCCATTCAAAGTCTTCAACTATGAAGATCCTCCTTCTGTGACATAGACAACCTCATATGGCCCCAACCAATGTGTTATGAACTTCCCTGGATGCTTCATGAACTTGTTGTCATATACCAATAACAGATCTCCCTGCTTAAATGATTTCTTCTTGATGTGTCTGTCATGGTAGGGATTTTCTCTTTCCTTCTGCACCTATTGATGGAATCATGCAATAAATATGTCTTCCTCTAGTTCAACCAACTGTGCAAGACTCTCTTGAAAAATTCCAGTGTCATCCATATCTGTAAAGGTTGTAATTCTTAAGCTAGGGACCAAATATTCCATCGGGACAATTACTTCTAGACCATAAACCAACTTAAAGGGGGTATGCATGGTCAACTTCTTGCAAGTGGTTCTATAGGCCCATAACACTATTGGTACTCTCAAATCCCATTCATCCATGTTCACACTGTAAATCTTTGTCAGCACTGTATCCAATATCTTATTGAATGCTTCAATGGTCCCATTCGCTTGTGGATGGTAGGGTGTGATCTTCTAATGATGAACTGCAAATTTCTTAGTCAAGGCTTCAATGGTATTATTAATAAATTGTGTGCTTTGATCACTCATAAGGAACTTCAGGCATCCAAACTTGGTTATGATGTCATCAAATATGAAGCCTGTAGTTGTAGTTGCACTACAATCCTTGACTGCTCTTGCTTCAACCCATCTGGTCAAGTACTATGTCGTAGTGATTATGTACCATGCTCCTGTGCGCTTCCCTTGTGGGCTGATAGGTCCCACAAAGTCAATGGCCCATTTATCAAATGCTTGTAAGGTTAGCTGGGGTGCTAATGAAATTTCATTTCTTCTAGATGGTTTCCCAACTCTTTGGCATACATCGCAAGCTTTGTGGTAATCCTTAGCATCTTTGTGTAAAGTAGGCCACTAGAGGCCAACTCTAAGAACCTTCAGCAATGTTTCTTTCCATGTGTAGTGTTCTCCTGTGATGCCTTCATGATATTTGGATAAAATCAATGGTATTTATACTTCCACAACACATCTCCTCAGGATCTCATCAGGTCCCATATTGTATAACTGTCCAACTATAAGTGAAAAATCTACAACACGAACTACTAGTTGTTTCTTCTGAGTGATTGTATATTCTGGGGGTGCCATTCCTATTGAAAAGAAATGGAATATCTCAACAAAGTGATCGTCAACCTTTAAAATTCCCAACAACTATGCATCTGACAGTGTATCCTCCAAACTAGTAGGTTCCTCTCCATGTTCCAACCTCAACATGTGGTCGGGTCCTTTGTTCATTCTCCCTGGCTTAACCACAATCTCAAAATCATATTCATGAAATAATAAAATCCATATGCATATTATTCCCCCCAACACTGGCTTGTTGACTAGGTATTTCAGTGCAGAGTGATCAATGAACATATTCAAGTGTCCTCCCAACAAGTAGTGGTGAAACTTCTGTAGCACATACACCATGGCTAACCCTTCTTGCTCAATGGTGGTGTAATTAATTTCAGTTGTAGATAGTTTCCTGCTAGCAAAGGATAACGAGTGGTCAATGTATCCATCTCCCGGTTGTCCTAACACAAATCCTAATTCAATAGAGGATGCATTGACATGCACATGGAATTCCTTGCTCCAATATAGGAAAACTAAAATAAGCGCAGTAACCATTATCTATTTCAGTGTGTCGAAGCCCTGTTGGCATTCTTTCGTCTATTGAAATTGACAATATTTCTTCAAAAGATTCTCCATGGGTTTTTTGATCTGTGCATAGCCTTTAATGAACTTCCTGTAGTATTTAGTATGTCCCAACATAGTGCACAGTTGTTTTACTGAAGTAGGAGGGGGTAAATCGACTATAATGGAAATCTTAGATGGATCTACTAACAATCCCCACTTACACACAATATGGACTAGAAACACTCGAAAGGGTGAAAAGAAGATGCACTTATTCAGGTTCAGGGAAATCTGACATTGCCTGCACTTATCCAACATTAGTCTTAAACATTCAATATGATTTTTAATAAGCTAAAAACAGTCCAATCATCAAAATATGCTTCCATACATTTATGTAAAAACTCCTTGAATGCTTTGACCACCACCTTAGAAAATATGGCTAGTGCATTCTTCAATCCAAATGGAATCACTATGTACTATTAGGATCCTCATTCTGTGGAAAATGTGGTCTTATGGCGATCTTCCTTGGCAATCTTGATCTAATGGTATCCTGAAAATACATTTGTAAAAGATTATACCTCATGGCCTCCTACATTATCTAATACTTTGTCAGTAAATGGTGTAGGGAATGGGTCATGCAAACAGGCATCATTCAGCTTCCTGAGATCTACATAGATCCTGATCTCTCCTATCTTCTCATCTTGGACCACCATAGGGATAATCCATTATGACTCTTCAACATGTTCTATGATTCTCACTTCCAACATTCTGTCTAATTCAATCTTCACTTTCTCCTTGTATTTAAGATTCAATCTATTGGGTCTCTTCTTGAATAGACATGCATTTGGTTTCAATGGGATCTTCATATCACCCATGGTCCCTTTAATGCCCTTTATATCAGTGAAATTGGTTGGAAACAAGTCCTGGTATTCATGCAGTAATTCTGTGATCTTTTCAATAATGACAACATCCCAATAATCTCCAACGTTTGCAAGCTTCTGTGTTTGTTCTGTTCCAATGTTGACTTTCTTGATTTTAATTGGTTATCCAATAAAAGGTAGCTCAAATCTAGGTGCTTATATGTCTCTCTGTCCTTCTGTTTCTGCTATGTTCACATCCCTAGGATCATCATTTTCATCCGCATTGATATTGTTACAACCTTGCAATTTCTAAAGAGGTGTAGTCCATTCATCCTCTTCTTGCTCCAAAGGGAGGCTAGGTGCCTCCTCAAAGATTCTCTGTCTTACAATCTATAATGCTTGATCCAATGTAGGATATTGGATTTCAAATAAAAATGTAGTTACAAATTTCTGAGTCATACCTTTCCAATCCGCAGTGATGAAGCAAAGTTCTGCTTGAAGATACCAATTGATAGGGGTTGTGTCTAGCATGTTAATGAATTTGTGCACCTATTGCTCTTGAGGAATGCTGCTCTAGGCTTCCTCGCAACTTCACACATGGTCCTTCGGACAAATTCGACCTATGTATCTAAATTTGCAGCCTTCTACTTGTTCTGAAAATTGCGTTGTCATCAAAGTGAGACATTGTACCCAGTTTGTAATGTTGTTTTTGTGTGTTCCCCACCATCTTGCTGGAGTTTCTTTCAAGGCCTCATCCAATGCCAACAAACTTTGTTGTATTGGTACACTTTCTTTAAATTCCAATAAGAATGTTTCTAAATGATTTAGACCATCAAAGGTGGGCAATTTACTTATTGTTGTGCTGATACAACGAACTTCCCTGGTCAGCCTAGCACATCGCCATGTAGATACTTCATACATTTTGTTTTGACAATTATCCAGTGCTTCCTTTGATTCTGAAGAACAGACATTGTCACTTCACCAACTTAAGTTCCCATCTATTGTAGGATTAATGTAATCTCGCTGTCTAGCTGTCAATTTGTATATGTTTTCTAGTTCATATGTGTGGTCTTCTTCTCTAATGGGCTCGGAATACCTATGACCTTCATAAAGATCTAAAGGTGAAATGACCATAAGGCCATCTCCTTCAAACTTCATTCTTCTTTTCTTTAAATCAACCACAATGGAATTATTGAAAGCCCAATCAATTCCTAATATCACAGGGCAAGGACAACTATCATCAACTATCTCAATCACCTCGAAGTCTGCAAACATCCTTACTCCGTCGATGTCCACAAGGACATGCTCCAGTCTCCCAAAGGGGCTTACTGCCTACTTATTAGCCATCTCGAGCCTGATAGGGGAATATATCAACTTAGGTTTTCCCATAAATGCCCAGGTCTGCTTCGTCATGGCATTGACTTCCAACCCTAAGCAAGGACCACATAGTCTATATCATACTCTCCAATTTGAGCATTCATGTGTAGCTCATTATTTGTCCTTCTCTTTTTAGATACCTGGTGTACTACTTTATTCAGCAAGGGATCTACCTTTCCTAGCTCATACTGTCTGATTAAATTTTGTAGCTCTTGTACAATGCTTTCATCCTTAATCAAATTAATGCAAGTACATAATAATTCCATGAGCTTGCTTACCTATTTTCCTTCTCATATTGGAGAAGATTGATCAAATTCCATAGGAATTCCACATTCCTTTACTTCTGGTCGTGTCCTTGATGAAGAACCTTGGTCTCTCCTGAATTATTTTCTTGCCTCCTGAAATGTTTGTTTTTCTTTCCTTGTGTCAAACACTTGTGTCTTCTCTGCAAATTTTCTGACTCCTGATTCCTCTGTGGTATTTCTCGGGACCACTCTATCTTCTCCTGTAACAATGCCTACTCTAGTGATTACAGTGACTCTGGGATCCTCTCCGTGAGGTTCTTATGAAATGAGTTGTACTTGCTGGTTTCCTCCTCGTCTTTCCTAAAGTTTGGCTAACATCGCAGGACAATCTTTAATAACATTCTCAAATGAGTTGCAGTAACTGAAAGTGGTACAAGGGTTCTGACAATCCCTTTCCAAATGTCCTGGCTGTGCGCAGTTGTAAAAAATTATCTGACCTCTACCTCAACCCATGCCTCCTGCTCATCCTCTTTCTCTGAATCCACGATGAGGGTTGATGTGTCCTCTTCCTGGGGAATTATACTACGTAGTGTTCCCCTCTTGTTGTACTTCGGATTGAATTTTGTATATATCCCTTGACCTTTCATGCATGAGTTCATAGGCCCTACAATCCCTATTATCATTCCCTACTGACTTACATAACGTGCAATATAAATTTATGGGTGTCTGAACATATTTTTTCATGTAATAGCATTCACTAGGGTGATGCCTATTTCTACATAGCGCGCACCAAGGTAGGGTGACTTGCTTCAAAGGGCTCAGAGCTCTAGATGCCAAGTACTCATGAAATATGGGACAATGCTCCTTGTCATGGCCTTTCGATTTGCATATAATGCACCAGATATATTCTCTTTTATCTTTTCCCTTATCTTTCTTCATATCTTCGACCTGCAGAGACAAGCTAGTTAACTGACTTAAAATTTGATTCATACCTAAGCTGGATTCTCCCATAGGGGATGATTCTAGTTTCATGGAGATATCCAATGCCTCAACCTACAAATAAATCTTCTACTGCATCAGAGGGAATCTGATGTGTGGTAAGAGGGAAACAATGAACCATTCCTTGTTCTTCTTGTCTGGGATATGAAAAGTCAATCAACCCGTTAAGGTTTTAAAACTTTGATCAAACTCCCAAACAGGTTTAGCTACTCTCTGCTCGATTTATTTCAGCTCTGTAATGCATTGTGACTTTTAATTGGGTTTCTTGAATTCTGCAACCAACACATTATTGATCTCATTCAGTGATTTAGGTTGTGCAAGTCCTTGAAAAATTTTCATGTACCAGCTCAGTGGGAAGTCCCTCGGGGTAGTACTAAATTGAGTTCTCTTAACTGCTCAATCGGTGATTTGTTTAATACTCCATACAACTTCTCATGGGAACCAATGTTGATCAGGATCTTCAGATTCATATCCCTTAAAGATAGGGATCCTCATATCATCTTCCATAGATCTTCCTAGGTTTCTTGACTGAGCATGTGTTGGATTTCTAGTGACAGTGCTTTGGGTGCTCTTGTGACTCTGACTACATTGATTGATTAATGCTTCTAAAACAACAAGATGAGTAATAGTACTTACTTCAACAATTTGCATTTTTCTTGAAGTTTTTGATTCTTCCCGGAGAGGTTCTTCAATTTTCTCTTCCTCTGCCTTAGTGGACTCTGAATGTTCCTCATTCAATAGTTCTTCTTCCTCTCCACTATAAAACCCTTCATATTGTACCAGTGTTTCGTGGCTCTATTCAAACAATTTCACTAGAGGGACCTCTCTGAAGATTATCCCACTATGCATATGTCCCACCTCTGCATCGTTGTCACTATCTGAATTCCTAAAAAATAGATTTTAAACCCATCCCTCTACTGTATCTTCAAGATGTTCTTCTCATGCAGTAGCATCTTGGTTTTCAACTTGAAAAATTGTAAACATTTTCCTCTAGGCCCCTTAAAGAAATACCTCTCTTCTTGGCTAAATGACTCAACTCTGTCGATGACAAACTTAGTAATATACCCTCCAATGGTGCTATCAAACCAATGATCTACTACTCTTGACACAATGTTATCAAATCTCTTGACCTTCTTGATCAACATCGATGTCCAAACCACAGGTGGTATAGATTTGATCTCAAACTGGGTATCTGCTAATATAACTAACCACTTGTATAGCTCCTTATGAATTCCTCCAAAGAAGATCTCGTGTATATCAGTAAAGATATACCTTCTCAACCAGTCCTATATGTTAAGCTTAGGGTTCTTTTTCTAGGCTTCTGCGAAGTCCATTCCTTGTTCTTCTATCCACTTTTGAATCTCTGTCTTTGATGGAAACCAACTTGACATTCCCTCAAGAAGATCTCGGTCCTGACAACAAAACCATTTTTTGGCACAGGGGAAGACCCAGGGTTCAGCTCTAATATTTCACCAACAAGCCCTAAATACTGGCCCTTTCAACAACACCTGTGAAGAAGATGCAGTCTCACTCGAAGTAACTATAGGGGGTTGCAGGACACAAGTGTCTACAACCAGAGGAAATACAAAGTGGATTAAAAACAAGAACAACACAACATATAGATATCATTTACCATCTTAGACTTACTTCGCACAGTTATGTGTCAGATCTAACATATAATGCATCATCAAGTAACATAATTAAAGAACACAACATCAATCACACACAACAAAAGATATACATGGTTCACCCTCTCCCTAGGGATACGTCCACATAACTATGCTTTATAATATATTAGGTGAAATCATATAGTTCTATCTGCACTCTTATCTTGCATATATCTCTCTCCTTCTCTCTTCTCTCTATCTCCCTTCCCTATGCACCCAGCTGCAGGGTTGATCTTTGCACCCAGCTGAAGATATTACAATATAAAATGATCTCACAACACAATACTTCTCTCTCACATTAAAAACAATCACTCTTCATACATCAACTAACTCTCGACCAACGAAGAACCCATCCTAGGTCCTCTTGACCTTTATTTATACATTATAATATCTCACCGACAACCTTATGCCAAAACCTAGGTGTCAAAACCCTAGATACCCAAAACCCTAGGTATCTAAAACCCTAGGTCAACTTGACCCGCATCTTCTGGGCTTTGCCAACCTATCTTTCCTTCTTTCCCGTGAGGTGATCCAACTCATCTGTTGGTGGATTTTTCCACTTGCTGACTTGTTCATGATCCATATTCCTTGCTGATCTATCATCCTCGATCTTCTAGTCCAACATCTTGCTTCCTCTTACTTCACTCCATCTTTTCTTCTCTTTTTCTCACTTCGACCCAGTATCAGTCACTATGTCTCCCGCACAGTTCACATTTTGTCTTTCCTGCCTTAATCTTCGCTTACTTCCATAACCAAGGGAAAACATGCATTGAGCTTGCATGAGAATACCCAGGAACTACATGGTTTAAGGTGTAGAAGAATCCTAGGATTGCCGAACATTTTAGTGAAGGAAGGATTTGCAAGAAGTGCATCGACAAAGGAAAGGAGATACCTTAAAATTTTCTAGGAGGTCGAGAGAGAAGACATTAAAGAACTAAGCCAAGTGCAAGGTGTGCACCTAAGGTGTTGAGAATTCACCTTATAAGCTCAAGAAGCAGAGTGATAAATTTCTAGGAGGGCACGAGAAGCTCGCAATGGAATTTGGAACCTTGGAGGTTTTCAAGCCGAGCAAAGTTGCAGGAGAGTTGCACATATTTCTGCAAGGAGTGCAGGAAGCCTTCGAGAACAACCTATGTATTGAAAGGATAAATTACACTAACTTGCTAAGTGTGCAAGGAAGATGAGGATTTCACGAAGGACCGAATATAGAGAAGTCACTTATTGTCGAGGAGGAGACATGTGGGAGAAGATCAAGAAGTTCGGGAGAAGGAGCTTCGTAAGGTTTTCCGGGAGCAAAAAAAGGATCTTCACGAAGTCACGAAGGGCGATTTCAATCAAGACCATTAGATATGGAAGGGAACGTATCAAAGGATCAATGCATCGCTAGTTAGTAAGTCAGAAGGACCAATGTCAAGGGGAGACAGGACTCATGAAGTCCAAACTCATGATTCGATCATAGACATTGAGCGTGAGAGGAACGTGGACCGTAGATCAGGTTCTAAAGTATTCACCAATTTGGAAATCAGGGAAATGAAGAAAGTAGCTCACAGAAGTCCTGAAGTGCGGGGTTGTGAAGGGTTTTGACTCACGGTCGCAGTCCGTGGTCACATCAAATAAGGAGCTTAGCATCAAAAACTAAGGTCGTTGATGTAAGAGATGAAGATGCTGAGGGGAGGGTCCATTGGTGCCACATCATAGATGCTGAGGAATTAAAAAGGGGCCTGTGTCAATTCAAATCAGTTCCACCTGAAACCCATGAGTCATTCGACTCGGCGACTTGATTGATCCTAAAACGGGAGGTCATTCCAGCCCGAAGGAGGAAAGGGGGGTTGTCACCAAGAGTGGTATCGGAGCCGATTTTCTGTCAGGTGGAAAGAAGGGGAAACGAAAGAGATAGAGCTTGATTCCTCTTAGACAGAGGGAAATAAGTAAAGGAGCTGCTGCATAGTTGACTTTTGTAAACCAGGGAAACAGGGTGCGATGCTCTGTTGGAATTGTTGCAAGGTGTGAAACAGATGGTAAGAAAATGGGTGGGCTGTAGAAAAATCAAGATAGACATTGACGATCATAAATATGGTCGAGGAAAAGTCCAGTCGCAAAAGAACAAGGTGAACATGGACAAGTAGCTCAATGAAATTCAAGCAAAATTGGAGAAGATAGCATTTAAGATGCAACATGAGTCAAAGGTACACTAGAGGTACGAATGACCTTTGAAGAGGACAACCAGATGGCTTGTTCAGAATTTGTTGGCCAGAAGGAAATTGTTGTGCTACTTATATGATTAGTATAATGCACTCATTAATTATCAATCTGAGATTTGTAATCAACAGAGTTACAAGACACCAGTAAGAGAGGTAAATCCAATGTCACGAGTATAGAAATAATCTGGATTAAGAAGAAAAATGAAACACACTTTGGTTGTCTTTCAGATAGAGGCTATCTACTCCATTGGGGCACATTAAAATATGAGATGGATTTCTTTGATAGATCAACTCTGTTATCTGACCCAAAAATCTAACTATGCAATCACACTTCTGAAAAGGAAATCACACATCAATCATCAAGGCATAACATAGGTAATATATTGAATATGTTGTGGTTCACAATATTCTATTGTGAACTTCACTAGTTCTTTTCCAAATATGTTTGACTATTGTTGCCAACATCTATGTCCATTAAGAAAAATCAAATTCATAAGAACAGAAACATGGCATATGAAAAAAAAGAGTAAATAAAGATCTCTAAGCAATCATATAATCGAAATGCTAAACTGAACTATATTGCTGTCATCTGAAAGAATCAAATCTTCATATAGTCTAGCAGTTATACTATTGAAATAAAATTCTAACACTAATCTATAAGGATTCCAACCTTTGTTGGGGGGTGGGCCCTTGCTACTTCAACATGTCAACGACTGGAGTCTACAGTAAGTTGGCATTCAATCCACACATCACTCTCACTCAAAACCTCAAAACATGAAACTATACTAACAACTCAACTCACATTCATTCATAAATGACCAAGACATGGAAATAAATGACATCCTTATATTAAAATTCAACTCGGGATATGTTCTACAATATGAAACACTACTTCACATGTTGTGTTATGCTATCTCTTTACTACTTCCACCATCCTTGCCATGACTATTTAAATAATCTTAGTTTTGAAACATAAGAAGGTGAAATCTTTAGCAGATCAACAATTGTCAAATTTATATATTCGGTTACATATTTTAAGCTCCATCCTCATGACACAAAGTGCATGAGGATGAAGCAATAAACAAACTAGCTTAACATAGCCTCACTAGAGATTTGACCATTCAATAAACATTCAACAATTATCTTGGGCATGATCTGGGGCCAAACTTAGCATACTCTATTTCCTGTATTGGTACCAGATCATGACAGGTGAGATTCAGTAGATAGTACCAGATCCGAACAGTACACAATTGGTTGGTACCAGACTAGAACAATCTATGATCGTTGGTACTGGATCACGACAATGAATAGTCTGTGGGTATCAGATCTGAATGAAAGGTGTGCTTGGTACCAAATTCAGACAATGGGCAATCTGGTGCATAAGTACCGGATGTTGGGCTGACATAGAAGTGCTAGATTCATCCAACGGTCAAAGGCTACATGTGGAAATTTTAAACATTAGTACATGAAATATTCAGTCTCCTAGCTTAATAAACCACAAAATGCATGAATTCAATTATACTTTACCTTACGACCTTATCAGTGGCTGGTGGTAGTGTTTTTTTTCATTTATCCAAGATTAGGTAGGCCAAAAAGGTATAAATGAGGAGTATAATATGGTAATGGGGGTGTCAATTTGGAGGCTCAACATTCCCCCATGCCAAAATCATTGCATATCCTCATGCAACTGAAACATACTTAGAATTTTTCAAAACTTGAGACTCCATTCTCTTTACTCCTGTGGGTCAATGAGGTTGACAACTGAGGCTTATTCTTTCAGCTCCCTTTTTATGACCCTAATGTATTGAAAAAGTATTAGTACCTTCTTGAGCTTATTAGAAGTCTCCTCATGGTCATATTGGAGTTGTTGGTTGGTTTCCTTCAATTGCTCGTTTTCCTTCTTGATATACCTATCCAGTAGTTGGTATTCCTTCACTTCTTGTTTGAGTTCTTGGTTTTGTTTTTGTAGCTCCCCGATCTTCTTCTTCATCTGTTCTTTTTTCAAGTTATTCATTGACCCCATTGTCTCTAGCTGGATGCATTCTCTTTCCTCCACTTCCTCCCTCATCCAACACAAAGTAATAATAACTTGTTCCTCAATTAAGATAGGGATGTCATCCTATACTAGTAGGTCTAGGGAAGGGGAAGTAAGATCTATTGGGTCTTCATGTGTAAGAGGACTGACAACTTCTTTTCCTTTCTTTGACATGCTCCTTGTGGTTCTTTTATAAGGGGGTAATGGATCAAAGTTGCTCACAACATTCCTTTTCTTCTTTTCTATTTGTGGAATGGTTACATGAGATTGTTCTATAGACTATTCATCTTTATGTTTTGAGCTACTCTTCTCTTTCCTCAAGGATTTTGTCATAAGACCCCTCTCCTTAAGTGCTACTGTTGAGGTCTCCTCCATTAATTCAGATTTACCTTTTGATTCTTGACATTTAAGAGTCTTATTAACTGAGGAAGAGGACCTTACTTGATTACTAGCTTTGTCCTTTTGGCTCACTACTCTGGAGGATGATGGGGTTGCATTATACTTCTTTCCCTTTCTCTCCTTAGGTTCCTTACTTTATCTGGAGCAGGTTGGGATTCTTCTACATGTTCATTTTCTATGGAAAGGTGTTGAGTGATGAGGGTTTTCCAACTAAACCCTTGCTTCTTGATCTCATGTATAACTAGCATTTTGATAAGACCCTGATGATTAATGCTAGTCTTCTTGGTTTTGGATAGGGATTTGACACCTCTTACCATATTGTTCAGGCTCATCAAAAAAAAATATGGGAAGTCAATTTCAAGACCTCCTTCAAAGTGAAACAAAATTGTAATATGATATAGGAAGGTTACAACATACCTTCCCTCACAAGTGAGGAATCGTTGAAGACTAGCAAGCATTGGATGATATTCTTCCTTGATATAGTTTCTATAAATCCCCTTTTTCCAATCAGGGTGTTGATGGCCATCCTTCATAAATCTTTGGCACATTTCCTTATTGATTCCTACTCCTTTGAAATACTTGGTTCCTCTGCTAGGTAATCTCATGGCTTCCCTTAAGGTTTCTTCATTGATTGTTAGTTGCAGATTTCCTATGTGCATAATCTCTCCATCGTAACTCTAAATACATCCATGAGATACCTTCTCATGAAAACCTATGAATTTCTCTAAAAATGGAATCCATCCCTCTCTGGCATACTTATCTCTACATAGATGGAACTCCTCAGTCTCCCTATAAATATGGAAGACCAGTTCATGTCTACTTACAACCATCTTTATAAAATTAGAGTGAAAATCGAGTTGTAGTGCAAGGGTTTAGTTAGTTGTGAGCATAAGGGTTTGGTACTGGATATCACATAGAGGAGAAGGTTTTGAATATGGAGAAAGATTGATAACGACAGGAAAAATGGTGAGGGCGTCGATAACTTGAATGGTGATTTTAAGTAAAGATGCTACAAAAGAAAATTAAGACAATATGAGGCTCATATGGATGGCTTCGACACCTAGATAAGCCATTTCATTTCTTCCCATTAGTGAAATGATGGGGACAGGACGTTTGGTATCAAAACATAATTGTTGTTTGGGATAGGCGATTGGACCCCTAAGTGGCGAATTCGATGTTGAATCATGCAACATGACACGAGATAGATTCATGATTACTTAAGGATGAAGTATGTTCTTGGTTTTAGGGTCGTGGATCATCATTACTGGGCATGCTCATTTCAGTTCATCCCCACATTCACACATTTGATGTGATTTTGTCCTCAATCATCTTTTCAAGTTCTTATGTGGTGAGGGAATTCATTAAGGTTAAGCATATGGGTATGAGGGAAGTGAAAGTTAGGTGCATGGTTTTAACACTAAGGTCATAAGATCTAGTATACATTTTCATACCTATTGTAGCTTTATAAGCAAAGGAAAATAAATAATACCATGTTACCTTTTCTTTTACCATTGCATAACCAATACCCATAGCATATGTGATTGCCTTTGTATTTGAATATTTCATATTATCAGAGTTCATAGTTTTAGGCTGGAGTTTTCTGGAAGCTTGGTACTGGAATTTCCTGTACTTTATGAAACTTCTTTATTCTATGCTTGTATTTGAGTTTCTTATTTTGTGTTTGGTTCTATAAGGGTTGTAAGGTGAACATGTTGGTCTCTAAAGATGAGACGTTGTTATCACTGAAATTTCGTCCGCAAATGGCTACAAGAATCTAGCATTTTCAAACAGCTATGAGTCCACCCATGGACCACAATTACCAAAAAATCATTTCCAAAAGGTTCACAATTATACAACCAATGATAAAATTAAGGTGCACTATGACTACACAGGGCGCACA
Organism: Picea glauca; assembly: GCA_000966675.3. Taxonomy (NCBI): domain Eukaryota; kingdom Viridiplantae; phylum Streptophyta; class Pinopsida; order Pinales; family Pinaceae; genus Picea; species Picea glauca. The sequence goes on from JZKD02S2108446.1 coordinate 411,598, forward strand.
TGCACATGCGCAATTCAGAAATGCAAGAAAAGCGCACATGCGCACAATGTGCAATTGTAGATGCTAAAAGCCACGCACACCTAAGAACGACGCATTTATGATTTTGGTCGTCCTCCCACCCACTTCTGGTTCAGCTTTCAAGTCGATTTGACATCCAAATCTTGGATGGATTCGGTTGGGTGGCTGGTCAAAGACCTAAAGGTTCCCTAAACAACCACTTTTCACACTAAAAGTTGGTTGCCTAATGCTCAAAGATATGCTATAAAAGGAGGCCATGGGTGCACTATAGTTTCAAGGAATTCATTTGTAAGGTTATGTTACTGCTATTCTCTTGGGGAATCCTCTTTTCCTATCAAGGCAATACTAGCACCATTCCATTTAAGAAATCCATCTCACCTCTTGAGTGGGTTAACTTGGGATTCTTTCACCATTTCTTTCAAGTTTCCAAGTTGTAAGAAGAGCTCAAGTTTGGGGGTCCAAGAGCCCTCCCTTGGAGGACGAAGGGACCCAAAGTCCCCTTTCTCTTTGGTGTTTTTCTTTTCACTAATTCAAAGCCTTTCCATTGGTGAAATGAGTCTTGTTTGCTTCTTGTTCTTATGTCCTTATGCAATAGTTTAGTTGTTCTTTCTTTTCTTAGTTTAATTCTTAGCTTAGTCTTTTATGTTTCTTTCTCTAACCCTTTCCTTAATGTTGTCTTTCTTAGCTGACCCAACTAAGCTTGTAAGCACTTTTGTTTTGCTCATTCAGGTGGAAAAAGAGGTGCAAAATATTGGTGACTCCACTGGGGAAAGGTATCAATTTCCTACCCCATTTGGGTTATTTTAGCTCTTCTTTTTGTTTAATTAACCTGCAGGTACCATAATCGTCCCAAGCCGACCTATAGGAAGACAAATTTTATGTTGAGTTGAGAAAATTCCATCCAGAATTTTCTTCACGGCCGTGTGTCAGGTGTGCACGAGTTTATTGGCCCACAGTCGCGTATCATGCACATGTGCACCCAAAGAACTGTGATACTCAATGCTCTCTATGCACCTGCACCCAAGAGTCTTGTCTGGTTAGTGCACAAGCGCTCAGTGTTCCTATGTCTACTCTGATACCCGTGCACCTGTGCAGAGAAACACACATTGTAAGCCTTTTTGTGACTTGTGGAAGGCCCCTAGCCTCCTTAAAGATGATTTCATGCATGTTGTAATCTGCACCACACTTAGTTCCCTCTCCATATAAATGGATTAGTCAAAACACATAGGCACTTAGGGGGTTTAACATCATTATTTCCTCTTTTGCTTTCATTTTTCCAAATGGATGGCTTGCTTTGACTAAGAGTATAAGTTGGAATAATTTGAAATCACATATAAAACTTGCATTGGGACTAGAAATTGGATATCAATCGTTGAGTATGCTCGTCTCTCACATTTTAAAGCGATATTGAGCATCAGAAAGAGGTTGGAAGACAATTTGATCTCCCTTACAAAGATTAGAACCTTTAGGAGACGACAACAGCCCCCTTGGGACTCCTCTTAGTTTATTTTTCAAACACTTCTCAAGATTGTAACGGGTCCATACATGCCCACATGCTACAAATATTAGATAGTGTTGAAATTTTATTTCTTAGATTAAATCACTAGGGAATTTTAAAGTTTTGTAATGGGCCCATACATGCTCACATGATCACAATCTAGGATAGTTTCAAATCTTTCTTAGAGTAAATCACATCAAGGAGTTAAAGGAATAGTAAGGACCCACATGTCCACATGCTAGTTTCCTAGGGACTTTTGAATTCCGCAAGGTTGTACCAAAGAGACATAGTAACTTAGGTAATCAAACATTTGTAAGGACCAAGCGAAGTCCACATGTAGCAAGGTGATACCTAAATTATTAAAAATTGGCACACTTTCACTTGTTCACACACAAAAGTCACTTCTCACTCACATAGTCTTCATCTCGAAATGTGGAGGTTGAAGTAAGTTTCCTCCAAAGGGATTCTGAAACACCCCACCCTTTTCTTGACGAAACTATCCACTCCCACTTAAAATTCAACGAGGTTGGTTCACACCCCCAATCTCTCAAACAACCACATCTAAATTTTTTCTAAAAAATCACTAAGTTTTCCTCCACAAGAGGTGCCAAAAGAAATTTTTTAGTCTAGGTAGGATTTTGGGGATAGGCATCCAAATAACTCCCCATTATCTGGTTCTCACATTTTTCAAAACAATAGAAGTTGTCAAATATGGAAATTTAAATCCTCCAAGTCAAGTGTTCCTAACACCATAAGGCAGGGAGATACCCGTGAAGGGTTGAAGGCCAAGGTCCAGTTGTTCTATGCATCCCCCCTTGAGGCACCCACCTATTGGATGGAATCCATCTTGTGACCCATTTCTTAGGCCAAAAATCTAAATGTCGCACTTTGACCGAGGTACCTAGTGACCAAAATTTAGGACATCTACCCAGGTGGCAATTGTGGGCTGCAATTGCACCTTGATCAGATTTTGTGTGGCTATTGGGAAATATCACTAGTTATTTTGGGATATGCACCCTCTACCCCTCATTATAACTGATTACTTCATCCTTCACTAGTTTCTCTTCCAGTGGCTTCAGACCCCACTATTGAGTACTATTGGAAGGTCCAATGCTATTTGAGAGGAAGGATGTTATGTCTTTTAGGACACGAGCATTTGTTTTCTTTGTTCCCCCACATGGAAAAAATCCACTTACCCACATATATGCTTCTTTATCAGAACACTTTATGTATGATGCACTTCTGATTACATTTTTATTTGGATATATATTGTGAAAAGTTCAAAAAATAGTAACAAAGGATCTTGTTTATTCATTACTCTCACCACCATTTGCACACATTCACTCAGCTAGTCAGACATTATAGGGGACCCATAGAACCCCCATCATTATAGATGCTTTCTAAATCTCCCTCCTATTCTAGGGGGAGTTCCTATTCTTTCCAACCCACCAACCCCACCTTCTCACACTCCTGTGAGTGCCACTATTTTGGGATCCTCTTTGCTTGGTTCCACCTTACTTGGGTCCAATTCCCAAGGTCAACCATCCACTCCCTCTCCTTTACACGGAAGTAGGGGGGAAAATTCCTCTCAAATGGGAAGTACAAACCCACCTAGTACCCCTCAAGGGTCAGGTTCACAAAACCCCCACACCATGGTTGGAACTAATCCTCCACCACCAGTCTTGATGCCATATTTGGCCTCTCTCAACATATCGGACCTTAGAAAACTCACAAATGATCCTATATTGCATGACCCCACATGGCCTGCAATGCCTACCAAATTACCTTCAGACATCCCCAAATTTGAAGGAAAGGCAGGAGATGACCCTGCCAACCATGTCATGACTTTCCACTTATGGTGTTCTTCCAACAGCATTATGGATGATTCCATCCAACTATGATTATTTCAATGCACACTCACTGGCCCATCAGCCAAATTGTATGTAGATGAAAAATCAGGGCCCCATGTGACTTTCGAGTCCTTGGCCAAAGAATTTTTAACCTTCTTCCAATTACCAATCCACCATGACAATGGTCTTGAACTACTCTCCAATTTTAAACAAACCTCCGCCACACATATCGCGAATCACATTCACGAGTGGTGTCGACGATGTAGTTTGTGAAAAAGAAGAAACCACCAAACAACAATGCCTTGATTGGTTTCTCAGATCACTTGTCTCTCTCCTTAGTAAAGATGTAGCTTCCACCTTCCCTCAATCAAAAGAAGAAGCTATCAGTAAGGCTCAACAATACGACCTCATTTATTCAAAATCAGGGTACTTGTACACAGTACTTCTTGATCTCCCAAAACCTGTGCCATTTGGCCAAGATAAACCTGGGATGTCTCACTCAGTAGATGGATTGATTGGTACCACCACACACCACAACCCACAACCCCCACAACTACCAATGTATGACACACCACAATATCCATCGGCATATGGAGGAACCCCTTATTATCCTCCACCCCCTTATCAACAACCATACCCTACTGTCCTTCCTCCCCCTAGTAGTGGGCCACTGTCATCACCCACCATACGCCCACCTATCCAAACAAGTTCAGGTACTCCCACTACCTCAACTTATACTCCAAGTACTAGCGATAGCACCACGCCTTCCTATGTACCTTACGGATCATTACCACAACATAATCCATACTTTCCATTTCCTGGCCCTCCACAACCCATGGTTCCACCTCCAGGACACCCTCACACTGGGGTTAATTTTGTTCAACCCTCTCTCATTCAACAATATCAAAATTTTGAGCAGCTGAATATGGAAAATCCCACTCATTAGTCAAATAATGCCAAAAAGAAAGGAAAAAACTAGAATAATAATAACCCGGGTCAAGGCGGAAATAACCCCCAACAAAAACAACCCAATGGGGGCCACCAGAATCAAGGGACTCAAAACCCCCAGGGGGGAAACAACAACAAATGCCAAGGGAAAAATAACAACAACATTCACACCAACTTCCCCTGTGCCCTTTTTGGTGAGTTCGGTCATTATACTCATCATTACCCCTGAATCGTTGATTTTAAACAGATGAAAGACTCAGTGAATGGACCACATACTCCAGCACCACCTGCCCCTCAGCAAGCCCCACAAAAATACGTGCAACAACCAACCCCAGCCATGTTGCAGAACCCCATTCCATACCAAGGTGTGATGAACACCCAACAAGTGATCAACCCTACCCCACCACAAATGGGGAAATATCCAACCTTAGGTGCCACTCAACCTGGGAATTTGGTTCATCGCAGTGTCCTCCTCACCAGTGAAGAAATTATTCTACAAAAATACAACCATTAATATGGTATGCCTCCTGACTCTACCCCAACCACCTCAGAAACACTTCCAACTACTACAAGACAACCATTGATGATTCCATGTCCTCACGCGAAACCCATTCCTCGTATACCAGGTATGCCTTTATAAAGGAATGTGCATAACCCTCATGCTAGGACTGCTCATAATTATAGTCTGGTTGATGACTTAGCCCAATCTCCCACAACTATTTCTGTGTTGGAGGTCCTCCAAACCTGTCTGTCACAGTGAAAATCCTTGCTTTCTACCTTGGGGGTAGTCGACACAGCTGATCACATTTTATTCAGATAACGGTGAACCACGTCTTCCTGCCCAAGTAGCCTTCCAGATACCAGTTAATATCTATAACACCATAGTTTATCGGTGTATCATCGATGAAGGTGCATCCACCTACATCATGTCTAAACACGTATGGAAAAAAAATGGCTCCCCTGAGCTAGTACCCTCTACCATCACCCTTCGAGCTTATGACAGTCGACCAACATCTTCCATAGGGATTTGTCAAAATGTCCCCATAGAACTTGGGGGAAAAACCATCCTCATTGACATTGAAGTTATCGATGCCCATCTTGATTACAATATCTTTTTCGGATGCAACTACATGTATGCTATGAAGGCGGTCGCCTCTTCTGTGTTTCATACGATGATGTTCCCCCATAATGGGAAGATCATCACCATTGACCAACTTACACATTACGAGCCTAACCATTCCACCAACATCGATAACATCCTCCCACTTGTTCATGTTAGCTCAAAGGATTTTCTAGTTTAAAACATTGGCCCTGGATTATTCCACGACCCATCCATGTTGGGCACTTGTCAGGGAGCACCATCGTTCCTAAACCCATCTTTTTCAACACAAGTGTGTGTAGTTTCCTCTAAAGGAATAGACATCAGAGACAAGACTCCTATCACTGAGTCCCCTCCCAATATCAAAGCTCCACCAGTTGAAGAAATACTACCTCAGGAGTTCCCTGAGAGCGTTACCGCACCACTTATCATAGATCTCCCACACCTCTAGGGGAAAATCTTGGTATGGTATCTACATCCACCCAATATGGTTCCTAAACCATCCCTACCTCCTCATTCAGAGGCAATCCCAATGCAGATTCCAATACTTGTTCCTACCACACCACCCTCACCCCCAATCACTAGCACCATTATTACAGTTGGGGGAAGACGAAAGAACAAAGAGCCCATCGTTCCACTGCTTCCCCAAGAACACCTTTTTCTTACCACTCAACCAAGGATGTCCCATGCTACTATGACATCATCAACCACATGCAAACAACATATATGAACCAATTTTGCATGTGCCATATGTGCAGAATATGGGCATTACACTCATCATTGCCCATCTATCCCATACATCCACCACACATTACCCACAGAACGCCATACATATCCTCCTGAGATTCCTCCGACACTCCATAGCAATGCTCCTATGAATGTAATTCATTATATTTATTCATCAGTCCTTGAGCAAAGGGGAGTTCCATGTCTTCCCACCAAATTACCACCCGATCATCCATAGTATCAGTGAAACTGGGATGGCATTATGGACCCACCATCCATATCTAAGCCCTTTTCCCCACTTTCAATTTTTGGTACAGGATCCCATAAGCTTCATTTTCCGAACCATCTTCGACCACTTACACAGACATTTTCATTAGGTTATAATTTTCCCTTTTCCCCGACAAAGCCTCTTTCCATGACACACTCAGGTATGCCTGCTCATGTTCAAAATTATCAAATAATTGTTATATGTCCTTTATTTTTTGATATTGTTCACGTCGGGTATTTGGTTTTCATGTGTGCAGGTACTAGGTCATCACACACCAAATCATCCCCTTCAGGTATATGATCAACACTGGCATGTAATCATTCCCTCTGAATCTCAATTGCATATCCAGTCACAGCCTCTGAAATTTTCTTGTAGGATCCTCATATCCGGCTATGTAGTACTGTCACCTCCGCTACATTTTGGTACTGTCACTCGGTAGCACTATCCCCCACATGATTCATCCCATTCATAGTCCCCCTTGGCACTTTGACACTCATGCTGCTTTCACCCCCTAGGGATGGGAGTCTTGATAGTCTTACACATTTCCGAGAATCAACCACATACTCATTCTCCTCATTTTTTTAGCTTTCCCAATGGACTCCCAAGTTATCTCTTCACGATTCAATTTTGACTGTGCCTCTGCAGTATCATTAAACATCCATTTCATCCACAATCAGTTTTCCCACCCACAAATTTCCCTCCATTCCATTTACCTCATAGAGAAACCCACCCATGGGGCCCCCAACCTCTACTAGTTCTGCACGCAAATTGCACCCTAACCGGCCCAACCATCTTGCACTAGGGCACCCATTTCTATATTTGTACACTCATCCCAAATTATTCTTTATTCATTTCGTAATTGTAAAAATCCTTTGTTTCCAGCATTTACATAGCCTTTTGTCGTCACCCTTGGAGACCTTATTTTCCTGGCAAAGAAACCCATGTTGCCCTTGGTTGGGGCACTCATTATCATCTCCTCATGTTGACATCATCCATAAACTCTGAGTACCCCACAAGTCACCTACCTCTGCTCTCTGAGTTTGTTCACTTTGTCCCACCTCTGGCAAAACTTATCCCACGTCTCGTTGTCCCCCTGACACTTGACCTCATCAAACAGGTGCAACCACTTATTCTTCACAAATATCTCCAACCAAGGGTAGTCTTGAGCCTCCTCACATCTTGACTTCATCCATGTACCTCCTCAATTCCTCAGCTCAGCTAGTAGGTTTCATGACGCCCTCTGCTTCTTGGAGTCGCATCTCCCTTTTTTTCAACATCAACATAGTTTCCAGAAGGGTGACTGTATCTTGACTCTCATTACCTTTACAATGAGGAGTCTCAGATGGCACAGGAAGAACCATCATTTCTCTATGTTGTCGTTGACCCCCATGACATTCGACTTCAACTCTTTTTCATGTCACGGTGGGTCTTACTTTGTGACTATTGCAGTTTATTTTCATATTTGCCGAAGACCTCTAAACTTGGCTAGGCTATCAATAACCACAGATTCCATGATACTTCTTACATGTTTCATTGCCTATTTTTTAGAGTATGTTCCTGCAATATACCATATATAATAAATATGCAAAAAAAAAAAAAAATGCTAGAAATGGCAGAATAACAGTAATAGAACCAGCATAATCTCCACAATAACACATAAATAATATGAGAACAACAACTGAAATAGCACTTTGATTCAAAAAGAAATGTTCATGAGCCTCTTCAAGGGGGAAACCTCTAGTCTAGCAATGCTCTGTTACAATAATCTCCCAGCTAGGGTTTTCATACCCTCGACCCTTATTTATACTTAAATATTTCTATAAAGAGAAGCATCTAGAGGAAGATCCTTCTAGAAGTGGAAGCGTCTATTAGGTCTTCTTACATCCGCCTTATTCTATTTTATTGAAAGGACTTATTAATATTGACCTTTATTACATCCAAATAAATTGATCTACCTATGTGCGGGGTAGGAACTTAACATGTCCACCCCCTTAAAAACAACTTTGTCCTCAAGGCTTGAGATGTGGAAACTACTGTAGAATGGAAGCTGGCTCCCAAGTGGCATCTGTTGGAGTCATATATTTCCACTGTACTAGAACTTTCTTGATGGTTCTATGACATAGGCGATGCTCACGTTGGTCCAAAATTTCTTCTGGATGTAGCCAAATGGATCCTTCTTCAGCTAACTCTGGAAGGTTGGTTTGAATTTGGCACCTGGTTCCAATCACCTTCTTTAAGCATGAAACATGAAAAACAAGATGTAGCTTCGACTGACTGGGCAGAGATAACTAATATGTGACTTTTCCCACATGCTTGAGACCTATGTAAGGACCATAAACTTTGGGCGCTAGCTTCTAACAATTCTCGGCCTTGAGGGAAGTTTGCTTATATGGTTGCAGTCACAGAAACACCTGATCCCCTTCTGCAAATTGACGTTCAGAGCGACCTTGATCTGCTTGCTGATTCATGCGATTATGTGCCATGACCAAGTTATCTTTAATGGTACAAAGATTGTCCTCTTGGAATGTAAGTGTTTGGTCAAATTCCTGGACCTTCAAGGTACCCGGTAAATATGAGAGAACTGAAGGTGGATTCTGTGCATATACCGCTTCAAAAGGAGTCATGCGAGTGGTTGTATGGTATGAAGTGTTGTACCACCATTCAACTAGGGGTAACTGTTGCACCCTTTTAGTCACCTTAGTGAGCAAACAAGAGGTGCTTACATGCCCAGTTGGGTCCTACTGAGCATGACAGTTGTAGAGGAAAGATTTAGAGAAATAAAAACAAAACTATAAGCAAGAATTAAACTAATAAAAACAAAAATCATAGGCATAGGGACATAGAGATAACAAACACAAAAAGACCCATATCACCAATGTTTTTAGGCTGATCTATTAATGAAATCAAAGCACCAAGAAGAAAGGGGACTATGATTCCCTTGTTCCTCCAAGGGAAGGCTCTTGGACCCTCACAAGCTTGCTCTCCTTACAACAAGAAAATGAAAATGGTGATGAAAGAACTCCTTGCACATCCACTCAATGGAGAGGTGGATTGCTCAATGAAATGACGCCAATGTGTCTTTGTCAAGGATGGAGTCCTTAAAAAAATCTAGGAAGCATAACATTACTTGAAATTCCTTGAGAAAATGAGGTGCATTCATGGCTTTTTATAGCATTTCTTTGGGCTTTTGAGTAACTGCTTTGTAGTGTGAAAAGAGGACATTTAGGGCATTATTAGGTCTTTGACCAGCCTACGATTCAGATTCAGCTCAGATTTGAGGGTCAAATCGGCTTGGGAGCTGATCCATAAGTGGTTGGGAGGCCGACCACTTCAATAAATGCATCGTTTAGCAGGTGCACGGATTTTTGCGCTAACAGCCACACATTATGCACGTATGTGCGCATTCTACGTTTTTGTTCCGCGCATGTGCACGCGCGCCCAACTTCTATAAAGCGCTCTTCAATTTTGCACTACTTTGTATAGTTTTTTGCCCTTTTTGAATGCTGTGAGATTAATTCATGGCCATGAATGACTTCATTGTTGTTTTGACGATGCTGAGCTCTTGTAACCATGTGCTGACGAAATTTCAATGATAACAGATGCCCCCTGATGGATGAGGTTAGGAGCATACATATAGCCGAAATCCATCAATGTTTCTTCTACTGAAAATGTTGTTATAAGATAGAGCAATAGTGGGATCGTTCAGAGCAATCCTTTGGAGGAGAAAGGAACCAGTAGGACCCGACCTTCCATAAGGTGCGTAAAATATACAACTGTGTGCAAACGAGGTGGGCATTCCCCATGCTCGTGTCATATAACTCTGAAAAACGATGACTGAAGTGTTGGTGTAGACAACTGCAGTGCCCTCGGGGGCAGTTGGGATAGAGGCAGAAGACAATTCTGCAAATGAACATGCTCTGAATCAATAGGCATTGATCGCGGTACTGAGTAGCGGCGATGATGTGGGAATTGATAGCCCTGCCAAGTTCAGAGGTCTTCGGCAAATAAAAGAACTAACTGCCAATAGTCGCAAAGTAAGACCCACCGTAACATGAGAAGGTGTTGGTGTTGAATGTTACAGGGGTCAACGACAGCAGGGAGCAATGGTGTTTCACCCTGTGCCGTCTGAGATCTCTCATTGAGTGGAGAATGAGAATCAAGATATTGTTGCCCTTCCAGAAAATGGTGCTGAGTCGACAAAAGGGGACACGACTCCCAGAAGCAAAGGGCTTCACGAAATCTACTGAGGTGAGGAAGTGGTAGAGGTATATAGACGAAGTCAAGAACTGGGAAGACTTAAGACTGCCCTTGGTTGGAGGATGTATGAGATAAAGAGTGGTCGCAACCATGTCGCAACAAGGAAGCAAGTCACTAAAGGTGACGACAAAAAGAGAATGTAATGACTGGAAATAAAGGCGTTTGTACAAATAAATAATGAATAATTGTGGATAAATGTACAGATACAGAAATGGGTGCCCCAGTGTGATATGGGTGGCCCACGTAGGGCATAATATGCTTGGGATACTAACGAAGGGTAGGGGCCCCATTAGTGAGTTTCTGTATGAGGTAGGTGAAATGAAGGTCGGTTCGCAGATGGGAAAACTGATTGTGGATGAAATGAAGGGTTCATGATACTACGGAGGTGCAAGTAAAAAATAGAACCGTAAAGAGATAAT
>JZKD02S2108446.1:447257-458329 GCA_000966675.3 Picea glauca
TCAATTCTTGGAGTACTCTGATTCTGTAGATAATATTACTCAATGTATTCTCTGAAACTCCTCCAATTTTCACTCCTTGAATCCTCCCCAAAAAGAGGTTATAGAAAGAATGGTAAACTTTATTCAATTTTGGTTTGTTCATAAGACCCAACTTGTAAAGCATGCCCCTCGCTCAATATTTAACATGCAATTCTGAAACTCACACCAAATAAACTAAAGTCCGTAATATTTCCAATGGAAGTGGTCCCACTTCATTTGGATTCTATATGAAGAAGTTATGACTATTTTACCTGGAACACTTGTTTATTGACTAGCTCCAGGACTGGTCACAAACCCTATATTCCACAGAGTGTATTTCCATAATTATAGTGAATCAAGAGCTGAAATTTTTACAAAAGGTACCCTGATATGTCTTCTCAATACCATAGCGATTTCACCATCTGAATTTTTCTAGAAAAAAATTTATAGCAAAAATGATAAGATGACCTGAAAATAACATACTTTAGAACACATCACCAAAAGACTTCATCCTCCCTTGAAATCTGGCCTTCTTTTCTTGTTATTACCTCTGAAATTCGACTTGTCTAAAATGAATATATAATGATGTTTATTTATACCATTTATGTCACTTACTTTTAACATTAGGGCCGACCTGAAAATTTCTTATTTTTAAATTCTTTTCTTTAATTATTTTCAAGGCCTACATTTACTTCCTTCTTCAATTCACTTTTTCATCTTCAAAAATTCATTTCTCCTCAACCATGAGGATCCACGTGACATGCCACATACCACCAGAAACAACATGATATATAATATACATTCATGGGTTTTGTATATGCATGTGCATTATCCTTCATGTCCAAATACCTTTATCAATCTTGCGGTCCAAAACCCATGACTAGGGTTGACATCAATGACAACAACCAATCTTCCAACAATAGTTACTTATAGGCTAATATATTTTTTTTCCCTTTAATCGTGATGAAATACTGGATAAAGGCAACCTCTAGACTTTGAATCAGATTAAGCATGGTTCCTTTAACAACATAGGTAAATATTATGTCTTCTTTGTCAAGCAACAAAACCAAAAGAAATTAAAATACTTCTTGTTAGCCAACAACAAAACCAAAAGAAATTAAAAATATTTCCTTTTAGCTAGCAACAGAACCAAAAGAAATTAAAAATATTTCTTTTAGCTAGCAACAGAACCAAAAGAAATTAAAAATACTTCCCTTTAGCCAACAACAGAACCAAAAGAAATTATTGCTTTATAAGAGCTACCATTTGATGTTATAGTCGACTCCTTGGTTCCAGCATAAGTGGTTACTGCATGGTGTCACACTTCATATTAATTGACATACGATATTGAAATAGGCATAGAATTCTTTGTCAATTAGGTGATGTGTCCTGATAGTACCGTATAAAGATAGACTTCCGGTACTGGACCAACACAGGACTGTTGGTACCAGACCAGAACAAAATTTATGGTACCGGATCAACAATGTTGGTACCGGACCAGAACAAATTATTGTTGATGCCTACAAATTGAAGTTTTAGTAAGTTTGTGAAGGATCAAATAAATTAAATAAATTTATTAACAAAAATAAAATGAAAAATTAAAACAAGGGGGGTAAGAATCCATTGTTACCTTCAACTTACTAACAAAACACAATCCACACCTATGTACAAAAGTTTAAAAAGTAAATCAATCAATCAATGTGGATCAATAGTAAGATCTTCTTCCTTACTGATCACCTGGATATCTGAATTCTATAACACACGTGTCATAAATTCCTCTTTTGATAGGGGTTTGTTATAAATTCTCAATCGATGCCCATTCACGAGTAGGGGTGTTTGATGTTAGTCAATTTTCTTTATTTTGATTGAACCATTATCATAGACAGTGCCAATCTTGTAAGTTCCTAACCAATGAGTAGTTAACTTGCCTTTGAAGTTATTGAACCTACTGTCATACAACAAGGCCCAATCTCTCGGTTGAAATTTTTTCTTTTTAATATACTTGTCATGCCATTTTGTTCTCTTCTCTTGAATGAGGGTGGTTCTTTTAAGTGATTTCCTACCCGATTTCATCCAACTCATTAAGATACAAGATCCTTTGTTGCTGGGATTCGTTTAAGTTCATGCCAACTTGTACAACAATCTTGAAGGTTTTGATATGGAATTCTATGGGGAGAAGCACCTGCTTCCTATACACCAATTCGTAAGGTGTATGTTCTGTTGTATTCCTCCAGGTGATTCTATAAGCCCATAATTCTTCTAGTAATCTGTCATCCCAATCCTTGTGGTGTAGTTGTATTGTTTTAGTAAGAATGGACTCAATGACTTTCTTGGTGGATTCTACTTTCCCATTCGCCTATGGATGATAAGGTGTATATTTCTTGTTCTTGATCTGGTATTGTTCTATAACTTCTTTGACTAGATGAGAGCTGAATTGAGTCCCTTGATTAGTCACAATTTCTTGAGGTACACCAAATCTAGTAAAGATGTCATTAAAAAGGAAATCTACCACTGATTGTTCACTTGAAGCTAGTAAAGCTTTTGCTTCAACTCACTTAGTCACATAGTCAATACATACAAGTATATATTTTTTATTTTTAGATGCAGGATTAATGGGCCCTACAAAATCTAATGCCCATTTCTCGAAAGGATCAATGACTACTTGGGATTGAAGTAGAATTTGGTCTCGTGCAGTAGGATTACCCATTCGTTGGCATTCATTGCAATTGGATACATAAGTTCTGACATCTTTGAAAATATTAGGCGAATAATAACCAGATTGCAGAACTTTATAAGCAGTCCTCTTGTTAGCAAAGTGGCCTCCACAAGGACCATCATGACAGGCTTGCAGAACATCATGTATCTCATCTTGCCTTACACATCTCCTGATTACCAAATCTGGTCTTTTTTTATAAAGACAATCATCATGCCACATATAGTTTGCACTTAGCTGAATTACTTTCTGTTTTTCTCTAGGAGACAATTTATGAGGCATCTTCCCTGTTACAAGATAGTTAGCTACATCTACATACCAAGGAGTAAATGTAGAAATAACAAACAATTTTTTATCGAGAAAGTTATCATCTACTGGTGCATTATCTCCCACATGAATCATTCTAGATAAGAAATAAGCCACAATATTATCCTTACCAGGTCTATCAATAATTTTGATGTTAAACTCTTGTAATAATAACAACCATCTTGTAAATCTAAGGTTTGTTACAGGTTTGTTCATTAGGAATTTGATGGCTGAATGATCAATGTGTACAAAATATTGGTATCCTGTAATGTAGTGTCTAAATTTATTGATAGCATGGACTACAACTAACAATTATTTTTTGGTGACCATATAATTAACTTATGTTAGGGAAAGGTTTTTACTGACAAAGAAAATAGCATAGGGCATATGATTTTCCCTTTGTCCAAGAACTGCCCCCAGGGTTGTGTCTGAGGCATCGATATAGATATGAAAAGGAAGGGACCAATTTGGTCCTCTTAATACAGGGGTACTTGAAAATTTCTGTTTTAGAATTTCAAAAGATACTTGGCATTCATCATTCCAATTAAATTTAGCTTCTTTAGATAATAACTTGAATAAGGGAATATCTAAGCTTGTAAAATTAAGAATGAATCTTCTATAGTAGCCAACATGCCCTAAAAAGCTGCGAACTTACTTTTGTGAGGAAGGTATTTTGATTTGTGTGATAATGTGAATCTTTGTGGGATCAACTCTCATTCTAGAACCAGATATGTGATGTCCCAAAACAATACCTTCAATGAGCATCATCTTTGACTTTTCATTACTTACGGAAAGATTAGTTTCCTTACACCTAATCAAGACTTTTTCTAGATTGGTCAAAGCTTCCTGGAAGTCATTTCCATGGACTATAAAGTCATCCATGTAGAATTCTATGCAATCATTGGTCAAGTCATAGAAAATGGCTATGAAAACCCTTTGAAAAGTGGTTGGGGAATTTCAAAGTCTAAAAGGAAGAAACCTATAAGCATAGGTTCCCCATGGGTAGGTGAAAGTGGTCTTCTCTTGGTCTTCAGGTCCTATTTGTATTTGGTTATAACCACTAAACCCATCTAGGAACGACAAATACTTCTTATGGGTGGCTTTGTTCAAATCCTGATCAATGAATGGTAAGGGAAAATAATCCTTGAAGTCTACACATATTCTCCACTTACCATTTTTATTGGGAACTGTGATAAGTGGAGACACCCATTGACTATCTGAAATGGGTTTTATGAGATTGGCTTGAAGGATTTTTTGCAATTCCTCTTTTACAATACATTTGAGGGCTGGATTCATCCTTCACTAAGGTTGTCTAACTGGTCTGATTTGGTCATTAGTGTAGATATGATGTGTGCATGTGTCAGGGTGAATTCCTTTTATGTCTGCATAATCCCATGCAAAGGCATCAAATTGTCTTTGGAGCATTTCAATTACTTGTGTCTTTTGTTCTAGTTCCAAACTAGAGTTGATATACAAAGGTTTTCCTGGGCTAATTTGTTCTGAGGAAGCTTGTGATAAAGTATATAATTGAGTGATATCAGGGGGGCAAGTTTGTTGAAATTCAGAACTGAAAATGTGTGACAATTATGCAAAAGACCTAGGATATTCAATGTAGTTTGTATTGGCCAAAAATAAACTTAATACTTGTTCATCTGATTGTTCTTGAATTTATTTTACTTGTTCAAGGGTTAACAGGGGTCTGATGCAATCTTCCTCTCCGTAAGGGTTTTCTAGCCAAAGAGGTATCTCTTGTGTCGGTTGGCTAGGAGGGATGAGAACAAGATTTTGTCTATGTGTGCCATTGGATATAGTCATATCACCAGAATGACAACTGATAAAGGCATTTGTTGTGGCCAGCCAAGGGTGGCCAAGAACCACAAGGTGTCCTAGTTTGGAGGATGATTTAGAATAGATGACTAGAAAGTATACTGGATATTCCCAAGAAGCTAGTGTGACTGTGACATCATCTAAACTTCCTGCAGGGCTAATGACTGAATTATCTTCCAAATCTATCATGGTTTGGGTTGGTATTAATTGGTTGATTTGGAGTTTTTTCATAGTGTCAAAAGGCATTACATTAATTTCTGCACCCAAATCAATGAGTGTGTTTGGTAAGGAAATACCATTAATTTCAACAGTGACTACTGGATTTCCAGGGTCATTATATTTATTGGCATTTCATAAATAAATTCAGATAATTGTCTTACTACCTGAACAAGGGGAGGTTCCTTCTTCTTCCTTCCTGGTTTCTTAAGGCAAATATCCCTTATGATTTTGGCATATATGGGGATATCTTTGATGGCTAGAAACAGAGGTATTTTTATACATACATTTCGTAACTCATCCTCTATGTCTTTGTGCAAGGGTGAGTCAGGTTTCTTCACTAATAGTCTTTCGGGGTAGGGTGAAAGATTAACTTGTTGAGGTGCTCCTATAGACTGAGAAGTGGTTGGAATATGAGCAGAAGTCTCTCCTTCTACAGGGGTGGTTTGAGTGTTTTCTTGTTAAGAATGATTATCATTTTCTTCTTGAATTATTACTCCTGAATTTGATTCATTTACAACTTTCCCAGATCTTAGTTGAATTTTGTAGGTGGGAAAGGTTTGGATTTCAACATTTTTCATAGGGTGGGTGGGTTGATTATTGGGTTTAGGAATTGTATGGGCAGGGATTGTTGTTGGTCTCAGAGGGGTGAGGGAAGCTTGGTTTTGTGGTTGTTGATTGGCATTTATAGGTTCTTGCTACTGCTGGTTAGGGTTCAAGGGTGTTGTGAATTGTTGTTGTATAGAAGTTGGAAGTAAAGCTTGTATATGAGGTGGGTTAAATCTAGGTAGTAATTGGGAAATGTTTGCAGGATACTATGGATATGTAGGATAAATGGGATTCCCATACACATGCCCCCTCCAACCTTGTTGCCAAGGTTGAGTTTGAGCTTGTTGAGGTGTCCATTAGGGATAGGGCATTGGAGGAGGACCCCATTGTTGTTGTTGATATTTTGTATTAGGGTCATAAAATGCATTGGGGTTTTGTGCTCTCCAAGGCCTCCTAGAAGGGTACAATTGTTCTTGTGAGACTCCTCCTCCCCTATACATGGCTTGCAACTCAAGAAAAGTTGGATACTCAGATGTGGGGTGCTCTAGTGTACACAGGACACATACTTCTATGACATTTAATGGGCATTCTTTCTCAGGCTGATTCTTTCGACATTTAGGACAAAAGATTGCAAAAACAACCTCTTCTTCTTGTTTCTTTTTCAGTTTTAGGGTATCTAACTGGTTACTGATTGTGCTCAAGATGTTTATTTTAAAGTTCCCCAATAAGTTTCCTAACTCAATTATGGTGACAGTCCCTGAGCTTTGTCTTGAATTTCTGCTAAAATAATCTCTTGGTCCTTTGCATGTTTTAGCTTGTCCCCTTGAGTATCTTCTACAGTAATCTGCAATTTCTGCAAAGGGATATTGGTGCACATCTCCTGAACTTAAAAAAATTCAAAACTTCTATGTAGTCATCTATAAGACCTTTCAAAAATACAGTTCTTACTACAACTGGGTCTGTGGTGAATAATTTTGATTTTTGATAGTTGTATAAGAACCTTTCTAAGCAGTCTTCAGGGATTTCATCTTTTGTTTGCTGCATTTTAAAAATGTCATTTTTAGCATTATCCTTACAATAGTCTTGGTATTTCCATAAAAATGTGTCTTTCATCTGATCCCAAGAGAGAATTGTATTTTCTGCTAAGCTCATGAACCATCTTAAGGTTGAATCCTTCATTATGGCTGGAAAGAGCTTAAGTTTTTGGGCATCGTTTGAGTAGTTATATCTTCTACATAAAATTTCAAACTTGAATAAAAATAAGTCTGGATATTCAGTTGACATACCTATGAAAGTGGGTAATGATGATAGTGGGATATTCTTCATGATGATGTTTATGGAAATATCCAAGATTGGAAACCCAAAGGTATCAGTCTCAGTGGCTGCATTTTCATTTCCTCCTTCTTCTGCCATTTTGCTAGGTGATCCTCCTCCACTGATAGATGGTTCATAAACTGGATTTTGTGATTCTTATAAATGTTTATTTCCTTAAGCATACTCACATTCTATTTTCCCCAGTGTTGATTCTTCATTTCTAGGTTCTTCTTCCTGAGTCTTACTAGCTTCCCTTGAACTCCCTCTTGGTGGAATTTTTCCTGCTCCAATGTCAGTTGAATTAGTGGGGGGTGTTGACATAGGGGCAGACCCAGGGTTCAATTCTATAACAACATGTTAGCACTCTATAATTTTCCCAAGGTTTCAGAGGCAGTCACAGAGGCAACATCAAACTACTTGGAGTCTTGGATCTATCCCTCCAAGACTCAGAGAGGGATCTCTCTGTCTAATCTAGCTTGGCTTGGAATATGATATTAGGCTAGTTATGATATATTTGGTTTTGGTTTTTAAATGCTTGGCTATAACAACACGGGAAAACCATTGGGAAATTGAGTCAAAGAGGTGGAGGTGATCAATTTGCAGAAGTATCAATCTCAAATGAAACAGGGCAAGGTAGACATACTACTGGATTCAATAAATTTAAATGAAGTGAGATAGAAGAAAAAGAGAAAAGATCAATTTAACAACATAGCAATGAAGAATTTGTTGAAATTACTAACACAACTAAGAGGGGGGGTTTGAATCAGTTGTTACTGTGCTTAAATAATTTTAAGTCAATTAAAATATTTTTAATCTTTCTCCAAGTGACCATCAATATTATACTACGTATGGACAACATAAATAATGAGCATCACTCACACATAAGATATACACAGAGACCTATTTTCATGAGGAAACCCATAAAGGGAGAAAACCTCTTCTTCTTCGAAATGATAGGCAGTCTTTTAAGTTATGTACATCATCTCTAATTGAGCACCAACTCAATGTGAGGCTACTACCTCTATTTTACAAGCTCCAACTTGTTTGAGAGAACCAACTCTCTTATTTCTCTAGCACCAACTAGAGGGAAGCACCAACTCCCTGAGTGTTCCAGCACCAACTAGATGGAATCACCAACTTCTAGTTACACAGGCACCAACCTGTATAACAGAAAACAATTGTTCTCCCTTGCACCACCCTGCCACCCTGATTACAAATAAATGATTGAATAACCAATTACTCAGATAAATCAAATCTTACCACTTCTTCACTGTTCTGCGCTTTTTCTTCTCTATTCATATTTGGCTTGACTTGTTGTCTCTGTCATTTGTTCTTTATCTGTTCTTCTCATTCTCTTTGATATGTGTCCATTCTATTCTCTTCCCCTCTTCTCTTATGTTTAGGTTCTGTTCCTTATCTCTGAGCTTTCTTCACACTGCACATACTATAGTTTTACCTTTCTACAGTTCAACTCCCTTTTTTAGTCAGAACCTCCAACCACGCACAGTCTCTATGTTTTTCTATTATGCACAACCACAAATTTCATGGATGATTTTAGGGGCTAAATTTCGCTCATGGGCTAATTTTCCATGTTTTTTTTCAAAAATGAGATTCACTATTTTAAAAATGATTTGCCCAAATTCTATAGGATAAAATTATTTTACCTTAAAAATTGCCAAAATTTTATAAAAACTATATAAAATCCTTAGAAATTTGAATAATTTTACAAAAATATCGCCAAACATTTATAGTTGGCATATGAAGGATTAGTAAGATTCGCCAAGGTTTCTGCAATTTAAAATAAATTTCCATCCTTAAAATCATCCCTAACCACAATGGAAATTACACTTCGAATGTTCTCAGGCAAATAAAACATGTCAGCAACTGAAACATCAACCGATCAAGAATCATGAATCGGTTTTGCTAACTGATTGGTAACTGATCAATTAACTGTGATATGGAACAATAGCCCTCCGATCATATTCAAGTTCACCTGCACCGTTGGATTAAAATGATGGATCTTTTGCTTCTTTCACCATTTCATAATTCGACATTTCAGCATTTCGAATTTCCTTGTGATGAGATAACTTGATGCTCCATGTTGTGATTCCCAAAACTCTGAAAAAGAAGTTTAGATGTTAGCTCCTTTCACAATTTCACATTTCGGCTTTTCATAATTTCGGCACTTTTGATGTGAGAGTTCTTGACATATCCACCTCCCGGTATCCGAACCTCCGGTATGGAGTCTTTGACATTTCACGATTTTTCATTTCGACATTTCGCAATTTCGGCACTCTTGATGTGAGAGTTATTGACATCTCCACCTCCTGGTATCCGAACCTCCGGTATGGAGTCTTTGATATTTCATGATTTCACATTTCGACATTTCGTGATTTCGGCACTCTTGATGTGCGAGTTCTTGACATATCCACCTTCCGGTATCCGAACCTCCGGTATGGAGTCTTTGACATTTCACGATTTCACATTTCGACATTTCGCGATTTCGACACTCTTGATGTGAGAGTCTGAACTCTTGACTTCTCAATCTCTCGGTATCCAAAACTCCGGTATATGTGCCTATTTCAGGATTTCTCATTTTGGCATTTCGTGATTTCTGTGGTGAAGTGTTTCGACACTCCAACTCTCGATAATCGAAACCTACATCAAAAGGTGTTTTTCATATTTTGGCACTTCGGCATTTCACATGTCGCAAAAATGAGAGGTTAGGGAACCCCGTTCTTTTGACTTTCCAGTTAGCGAAATGATGATCTTTCACCACATGTCCTATGGACCCAACGATCCAGATATTATCGAAACTTCATGGGCCTTCATCATGTCTTATCAATGGTCCAGATCAATCCTTGATTCGACGGTTAAGAATATATTGTGAATTCACAAGTCTTCGTTGTGCTTGATTCAAGATTTTGGCGTTTCACATTTCACAACTTCGGGACTCAAGTGGTGAAGTGTTTCTACACTTCCAACACCCGGTATTCGAAACTCCGAAATGGAGTTAATTGACATGCTATGACCTTTCACATTTCAGGATTTTCTGCCATGCAATTATCGTCTTGCCACTTGCTTTTGTTCATCATCATCGGGCTGAGTTTGCCATCAATGACAAACAACTACTCTGCCTTCTGTTTTGAAAACATGCCAACAATATCCCCCTTTGGCATTGATGGCAACCCCTTGAAAAAACATGCAACTAAAACTATACCACTGTGGCATCCAACTAAAACTATACCACTGTAGCGTCCTTGAAATCCAACTATTTCTCCCCCTTTGACATCAATGTCAAAGAAGAAACATGTTCCACCTGAGCTGTTGCAGTACATACTCCTCCTATCAACTATGAGTAGTTTAGAAATAAAATTGATATTCAATTAGGACTCCCCCTGGCTAGGTGAACAGATTAAACAAAATAAGTTATAACCCCCAAATTTTGATGAAGATATCCAAAAGGGGTCGTTGCTAATGGTTTAGTAAAGATATCAACAATCTATTAAGTGGAAGGAATATAATTAAGATGAACAATTCTGTTAGAAAATTGTTCTCTGAGAAAATGGTACTTTCTTGGGATATGCTTAGTCTTGGAATGAAGAGCAGGATTCTTAGAGACACTAATGGAACTGGTGTTATCATAGTGAATTGGAATGGGATCAGTGTAAGTTACCTTCAAATCTGTAAGAGTTTGAATCATCCATAAAATTTGTCTGTAGCAAGTAGCAGTAGAAATGTATTCTGCCTCTGTAGTTGATAATGAAATGGATCCTTTCTTTTTACTAAGCTATGCTACTAATGAGTCACCTAGAAAGAATGCTCCTCCACTGGTGCTTTTTCTCTCATCAACATAGTTTTCCCAATCTTCATCTGAATAAGTAGTTAAATGGAAATTCTTATTTCTAGGATACCACAGAACATAAGTCATTGTTCCCTTCAAGTATTTGAAAATCCTTGTGACAGCTACCAAATGACTTTGTTTAGGAGCAGACTGATAATGACCTACCATTCCAACAACTTGCATTATATCAGGACAGGATGATGTGATGTACATAAGACCACCTATCATTGATCGGTATGTTCTTTGATCAAAATTTGGTGACATATCATATTTACTGAGCTTGCA
>JZKD02S2108446.1:462577-479827 GCA_000966675.3 Picea glauca
TCCAAGTGACCATTAATATTATACTACATATGGACAACATAAATAATGAGCATCACTCACACATAAGATATACACAGAGACAAATTTTCACGAGGAAACCCATAAAGGGAGAAAAGCTCTTCTTCTTCGAAATGATAGGCAATATTTTAAGTTCTGTACATCATCTCTAATTGAGCACCAACTCAATTTGAGGCTACTACCTCTGTTTTACAAGCTCCAACTTGTTTGAGAGCACCAACTCTTTGATTTCTCTAGCACCAACTAGAGGGAAGCACCAACTCCCTGAGTGTTCTAGCACCAACTGGATGGAAGCACCAACTTCCAGTTACACAAGCACCAACCTGTATAACAGAGAACAATTGTTCTCCCTTGCACCACCCTGCCACCCTGATTACAAATAAATTATTGAATAACCAATTACTTAGATAAATCAAATCTTACCACTTCTTCATTGTTCTACACTTCTTCTTTGCTACATTATTATTCTTCTCTGTTCATATTTGGCTTGACTTGTTGTCTCTGTCCATCTGTTCTTTCTCTGTTCTTCTCATGCTCTTTGATATGTGTCCATTCTGTTCTCATCCCCTCTTCTCTTATGTTCAGGTTCTGTTCCTTATCTCTGAGCTTTCTTCACACTGCACATACTATAGTTTTACCTTCCTACAGTTCAACTCCCTTTTTTAGTCGGAACCTCCAACCACGTACAGTCTCTATGTTTTTCTTTTATGCACAATCACAATGAAAGTTACACTTCGAATCTTCTTAGGAAAAGAAAATATCTCAACAACTGAAACGCCAACCGATCAAGAATCATGAATCAATTTTTCTAACTAATTGGTAACTGATCAATTAACTATGAGATGGAATAGTAGCCCTCCGATCATATTCAAGTTCACCTAGACCGTTGGATTAAAATTATGGATCTTGTGCTTGTTTTTCCATTTCGTAATTCGACATTTCAGCATTTCATCTTTCCTTGTGATGAGATAACTTGATGCTCCATGTCGCAATTCCTAAAACTTTGAAAAAGAAGTTTAGTTGTTAGCATCTTTCACAATTTTGCATTTCGACATTTCACAATTTTGACACTCTTGATGTGAGAGTTCTTGACATCTCCACCTCCCGATATCCGAACCTCTGGTATGGAGTCTTTGACATTTCATGATTTTGTATTTCGACATTTCGCGATTTCAGCACTCTTGATGTGAGAGTTCTTGAAATCTCCACCTCCCGGTATCCAAACCTCCGGTATGGAGTCTTTGACATTTCACGATTTCACATTTCGGCATTTCGCAATTTTGACACTCTTGATGTGAGAGTTCTTGACATCTCCACCTCCCGGTATCCGAACCTCCGGTATGGAGTCTTTGACATTTTATGATTTCGCATTTCGGCATTTCGTGATTTCGACACTCTTGATGTGAGAGTCTCAACTCTTGACTTCTCAATCTCCTGGTATCCGAAACTCCAGTAGATGTGCTTGTTTTGGGATTTCTCATTTCAGCATTTTGCGATTTCTGTGGTGAATTGTTTTGACACTCCAACTCCCGGTAACCGAAACCTACATCAAAAGGTGTTTTTCACATTTTGGAACTTTGGTATTTCACATGTCGTGAAAACGAGAGGTTAGGGAACCCCATTCTTTTGACTTTCCAGTCAACAAAATGATGATCTTTCTCCACATGTCCTATGGACCCAACGATCTAGATCTTATTGAAACTTCATGGGCCTTCGTTGTGTCTGATCAACAGTCCAGATCAATCCTTGATCTGATGATTAGGAATATATTGCAAATTCACAAGTCTTCGTTGTGCTTGATTTGAGATTTTGGTGTTTTGCATTTCACGACTTCAGGACTCATGTGGTGAAGTGTTTCTACACTTCGAACACCCAGTATTCAAAACTCCGAAATGGAGTTAATTGACATGCTTTGACCTTTCTTATTTCGGCATTTTCTGCCATGCAATTATCGTCTCGCCACTTGCTTTTGTTCATCATCATCAAGCTGAGTTTGCCATCAATGACAAACAACTACTCTGCCTTCTGTTCTAAAAACATGCCAATAGAATTATGCCATTAAATATCAGAAGAAAACATTGATATTATCTTCATCAAGAATCAAAGTGTATCTTTCAACAAATTATGTTCTTAAAACTTCTGCAAGATAATAAGAAAAGGAAAAACATATGAAAACAAAGAAACAATTTACAGGAGAAGCACTTCACCAATAGACATGGCACATGAATCCTGAAACACTATGATAGTGTACCCCTACAGATTTAAAAGAAGAGAGGCTCTATGAGATCATTACAATAATTGGGAAAGTATCCCTCCAACAGGTTCCAACCCCCTCGTTGTTACAAAGCATTGTTTAAATAGTAAAAGTAATGCCCTCCCATGTTTGCTGGAAAAAATCAAAATTTTAAAACAAACTGAAATTAAAGTAGTTGAAATAGGTATCGAATTTGTTTAAAGTTAATTTGGACAGATATCTTTCTTTTCTGTCAACAAATCAACATTTGACTACCAACAAATCCTGAATTTTCTCATTGGATTTTTTGAAGATAACCTTTTGACCCAAAAGATCTTCTCCTACCAAGTGATTTTCCAACTGAATGTTATCCTCTTAGAATACTGAAGTTTTCAAATGATATGTTGTAGATTTGATGATTCCACATGTTCATTTGACTACCATCTTCCCCTGTACACTGCCAATTGTGCCTTTAAGATTGGCCTACTTTATTCCCTGCTGCCATCTGTGTCCCTATTCTGCTGCTGAAATCCTAAAATTGCTCCAAGAATTCAACCTTTAGATGCTCTGTCACCATTATAATTTCTATTTGTGGCAATCGAGAATAATCTACAATTTTCTGAGTTCAAGTTACTTTTGAATTTGGCACGAATTCCCTCAAGTTGCCAAGTATCCTGAATGTTGAGATCTATAAGAAAATCTCCTTAATTTGCCACCTGTCCTTTTGTTTCCTTGTAATATGGAACTACTCCACCAAATTTGTGATTGAATTCCTTTTTGCATGCTTGATGATACACTGCCAGCTATATTTGAAAGGATGTCTTAAAAACAGGGATACTCTACCACCTTCCTAATTCTTTGTCAAAAATATGGGAAAAATCAATTTGATCATCCATTTGTTGACACCTTGCCATTTGTTTTTTGACTGCCTAACGAACTTATACTTTCCATGCTGAAGTGATGGACCAGTTATGTTAAAACCTGGAATTCATAGTATTTTATGTCAACTTCCCTAGAACATTTGTTGTACCTAGATGAATTACACAGAGAATTTATGTACAAAAGAGATTGGAGGTATTGCTGTGTATTTTTGATGAAGTGTGCCCAATATGCCACTAGAATGTTTGACAGTCATATGCTTTGAAAAAACCACCTCTGATATTGTTGATGACTTAGTAGACCAATATACCATTTTCTTCATGTATTGAGATTGGCCAAGTTAGTCCATGGTACTTATTCTCAATGTATATTTGAATCTGACATATTTTATTGTATCCACCCATCCTTGTTCATCCCTTTGATAACTAAAGGCTAAAAATTCAGGAGGAGCAAAGGAAAGATAATTGAAGCAATCTCTAGTATTGTTTTTCCTCCAGCTAGGAGTATCCAAATGTGCCTGAAACATGTAGGGTCTTTCCAAAGTGGGATATCCTGATACTCTTGGAGTTTCAAGGTGCATAGGGAGAGGTGACTTGCAGCGTTTCTTGCAATTGATGAAATCCAGTCAAATCAGGAGGTATCTCAAATTGAATGCCCCTTCAAGGAGTTTTTTGGGCTGTGCGCATCTTTTTTACTGTCTGTCATGTCAATTTTCTCATCAATGTCTCCAGATTCATCATCACTCACACAACAATTTGTCGAGGATTCAACCTTTGGTATATGAAGAACAGGTGAAAATAGAGACTCAACTACAGATCGATGAACTGTTTGCATGCATACCTTTCGATCAGTGGAAAATGTTTGTCTTAGATCTTGACCAACATCATCAGTTGAATCTAATTTTTACAGGACCTCATGACTGAATTTTCAACCTTAATCCTGTGATTGATCAAACACCGTTGCTTTCCTCACGATTTCGTGGGCTTTGAACATCCAAATCTCTATTTCATACAAACTCTCCTCTGTTTCGCAAACCAATTCAATGAGCTCGAACAAGCCCACATAGGAGAGGACCAATAGTTTATTTCCACACAACATCTGATAGGAGATGGAAACAGAGAGGATCGGGAGGAAGTTGTGTTGTAGAGTCAAAAATGGAATTTCAACTGCACCACCAAAACCCTGAGTTTGGACAAGGGCATCTCAAATCCTTCCATTACCATGACCTTCACCTTTATAAACTCATCCATTGTAATCTCTTTTGCTAGCAATGACTGCCACGACTCCTCTCTTAATAGTTGCATTCATGTAAAGGTGCCCATCTGTTATCATATCTGTGCATGGGCTCTTCATTGGCACTTGGCACATTGGGGTTCAAACAAGCGGAGTGTTGTGTTTTCCGTTATTTTTATTTGTTTTGCAGAGGACATTATCCAACTTGTCGAGAAACCAACTATTTGTTGTTTATGTATGCCGATAGTTGTAATAAGCATCGACGCCTTGAGCAAGCGGTTGTCTCCTCATCGGTTCCTCTTCCATATGAATTGGTGCAGGCGCTTGGTCGTTGGTCCTTGACTTGCATGTGTATCATGTTGACTCTTGGTTTGTGTGTTGGATGTAGGTGCATGGATTTTGGTGACTGTTAACTTCGGGGATTGGTGCTTGGCCAATAATTTTTTCCAAAATATTAATATATGCCATGTTTCTGTAATAGGCCGAGAGCCCTTTTTGGATCCAAAAATCAAATATAAATTCGAGATTACATAAGCCTGTAAAAAGTCCAAAGAACTTATTTGGCTTACCAAAACTAATAACAAAGCCAAATTTTGGTTAATAAAACCAAAATTCGAAATTATAGAACCTTTGCCCAAGAAATCTTGAAAAACAAGAGACTTTTCTAGATTCATGTCAAAATGCACAAATCAGTATGTAACAACATTTTCCTTACAAAATCTATGTAAGGTGATGATATTGTGCGAAACTCATGCACTAGAAGACAGAGAGTTTTTTCCTTTTCACCTTCCCACTACACGTCGTGAAGCAATGTTAGGTCTTTGATCATTTGGAAATAATTTAAAAGATGGAATGTTATTTTCAATCCCAAAATCATGAATATCAATCAACATAATGATTATCCGATAAAATTGTAGGACCCTAACATAGGCTCCACCTAGGGATGGTAGCTCCACTGAGGTGTCAAGAATCTAGGAACTCTGAGTGTGTAGACCAACTGTCTTATTCATTGGGTTGTTCCCAAATTGAAACTTGTGCCCATTTCTTATACCTGTTCTAGACCGGATGGATACAAACCAAACTGAAAAACTATGAAAAAAAAATGAAAGAGAATGAAGTGCTCATCTTGTTGAGCTTATTGGAACACTCCTACCTACCCTAATCTATTGATAGTTTCTCTATTCTAAATGATACAATAATTCCAGTGCAGCCAGTCAAGCAACTGCTTATATACATTGACTTCTGGACTGTTTATTAAAAATTTTAGAGAAACAATTTGACCCTCTGTCTAGAAAACCCAAGGTGTACAGTGTAATGGAAACTATAGATGGATGTGTACAATGGAACCGGAAATATCCTTCATATAATCAGCTATAGGATCGATAAATTCATAGTTTATTGATATACCTTTTATTCTCCTAATGACAAGTTGATCTTGGATAACCTCTTCAATTCCTTCATAAAGGATAATCCTTGATTCCATCTCTACAAAATCGGTTTCACAACCATATCCTTCCTCTATCTGCAAATCAAATGGTACAAAAATTTCCTCTCATTTTGGAGGCGGAAGACTTTCCAAGAATTGTTTAGGATCTTGGAAATCATGTGACTCAAATTGAACATCAAATAGTTCAAATTCATTTTCTAATCTTTTAGTAACTAAACCAAGAAAACAACTTTTAATTTCGGGTGTGAATCGGTTGGATTTCAAACAAAGAAATACTATTGTTGAGAAAATCTCTTCAATCTTAAATTCTGCTAACTCATCCCTCAAAGTTTGTAACATTTCACCAGAGGGAGGGTTTTCCACATACTCTGTCATCTTGGATCACCATCAATGCTCTGAACTCTGGATTCTTTGGCAGTGAAGTCTCTCTGAACTTTGAAGCTCGTGATCTTGAACAATGGAGTCGCCAGGTGAATGGTACAACCTTCCTGTGTTTGGATTTTGTTTACCATCATAAGTCAAATCTGAACTTGATATAATTTTTCTGGAGAACCTGAAAATTCGTTCCCCAGTATGGTCGCCAATTATGTTAGCACTCTGTAAATTCCCAGAGGTTGTAAAAGGGAAGAATAAATTTACAAGAGGTAACCTTAACAAACCACTTCGAAACTGGGATCTATCCCTGCCAGTTTCAGAGATGGATCTCTCTGTAAAATTTAGATTTGTTTGGATTTTCAGATCTTAGGCTAGTTAAAAAAGAGTAGTACTGAGTTGTTTTTGTTTTTTAATAAAATGGATGAATGTCACTTACGCTTCCATTGGGATATGGGGTCTGTTTTATAAAAATGGAGATCAAAGGACAGTTTTTAGAAGATTCATTTTATAGGGCAAGGTAGTGCAACTGCTGGATTCTTTAGAAATAAAATGATGGATTGTTGAATAGGTGAGATATCAATTAAAACAAAAAAGAGATTAATAATTTATTTGTTATAACATCATAAGGAAAACATTTAAATCTATAGAAGATTAGGAACATAGTACATGATGAAAAATTCTACAACTTTAACTTCTTTTGAAGATTATATTAGAAAAACAAAATGATAACTGAGAAAAATAACTTTTTACGAAGACAAAGGAAACTTCACCAACAGTTAACACGCAGGAATACTGTGAAACATATCTTTGTATTACTGGAATAACCTCTTGCTAAAAATTACAATGATTACAACTTGCTCGGGCATAAATATCAAAGTCTGCCCTGGGTGAGAGAATTTCAGGAGTCTTAGGTTGTAGGATGGTTTGATCCAACACAATTTCACTTACAAAGTTGTCTGATTTTGTTCTAAAAAGGATTTGTTCAAAAGGGATATCAAACTCAAGATATTGAAGGGAAACCAGTTTCTTCGGGAGGGAAGGAGATATTTGAAAGGGACTGTGACTTCCTGAACCTTCCGTAATGGTTTTCTTTCTGAGTAATTTCTTGAGATTGTCTATTGCAATTGCAGGTTTTGGATCTGGATGAGATCTAGTAAAAATTATTTTGGGAGCCAAAATTCTAATTTTTATTTTATTTTTCTTTTAAGAAAAACTTAAATTAATTATATGCAAAACTTAACAACCTATGAACATTATCTCTTAATATATTTAGATTTTATGACTTGTTCATAAATAAGGTTTTCTTTGTATAGAAAAAGAAATCGTAGGATTGGAAATCTGTTCAGATTCCCCAGTATGGTCGCCAATTATGTTAGTGCTCTATTATTTGCCGAAGGTTGTAGAAGAAGTCACAGAGGCAACATCAAACCACTTGGAGTCTTGGATATAGCCCTCCAAGACTCAGAGAGGGATCTCTCTGTCTGATCTAACCTAGTTTGGAATAGGATATTAGGCTAGTTATGATAGATTTGGTTTTGGTTTTTAAATGCTTGGTTAGAACAACACGGGAAAACCAATGGGAAATGGATTCAAAGAGGTCGAGGTGATCAATTTGCAGAAGTATCAATCTCAAATGAAACAGGGAAAGGTAGACATACTACTGGATTCGGTAAATTTAAATTAAGTGAGATAGAAGAAAAAAAGAAAAGATCAATTTAGCAACAGAGCAATGAAGAATTCTTCCATTAAATATCAGAAGAAAACATTGATATTATATCCAACAAGAATCAGAGTGTATCTTTCAACAAATTTTTTTCTTAAAACTTCTGCAAGATAATAAGGAAAGGAAAAAGATATGAAAACAGAGAAACAATTTACAGGAGAAGCACTTCACCAATAGCCATAGTACATGAATATTGAAACACTATGATATTGTACCCCTGCATATTTGAAAGAAGAGAGGCTCTATGAGATCATTACAATAATTGGGAAAGTATCCCTCCAACAGGTTCCAACCCCCCCACTGTTACAAAGAATTGTTTAAATAGTAAAAATAATGCCCTCCCATGTTTGCTGGAAAAAATCAATTTTTTAAAACAAACTGAAATTAAAGTAGTTGAAATAGGTATCGAATTTGTTTAAAGTTAATTTGGGCAGATCTCTTTCTTTGTTGTCAACAAACCAACATTTGACTGCCAACAAATCCTAAATTTTCTCATTGGATTTTCTGAAGATAACCTGTTGACCCAAAAGATCTTCTCCTACCAAGTGCTTTTCCAATTGAAACTTATCCTCTTGGAATACTGAAGTTTCCAAATGATATGTTGTAGATTTGATGATGCCACATGTTCATTTGACTACCATCTTCCCCTATACATTGCCAATTGTGCCTTTAATATTGGCCTACTTTGTTCCCTGGATGCCATCTGTGTTCCTATTCTGCTGTTGAAATCCTAAAATTGCTCCAAGAATTCAACCTTTAGATGCTATGTCACCATTCTAATTTCTATTTGTGGCCATCGAGAATAATCTACAATTTTCTAAGTTCAATTTTCTTTTGAATTTTCTAAGTTCAATTTTCAATTTTCTACGAATTCCCTCAAGTTGCCAAGTATCCCAAATGTTGATATCTATAAGAAAATCTCCTTAATTTGCCACCTATCCTTTTGTTTCCTTGTAATCTGAAACTGCTCCACCAAATTTGTGATTGAATGCCTTTTTTTCATGCTTGATGATCCTCTGCCAGCTATATTTGAAAGTATGTCTTAAAAACAGGGATACTCTGCCACCTTCCCAATTCTTTGCCAAAAATATGGGAAAAATCAATTTGAGCCTCCATTTGCTGACACCTTGCCATTTTTTTTTTGACTGCTTAACGAACTTATACTTAACATGCTGAAGTGATGGAACAACTTTGTTAAAACCTGGAATTCATAGTACTTTATGTCAACTTCCCCAAAACATCTGTTGTACCTAGATGAGTTACACAGATCATTTATGTATAGAATATATTGGAGCTATTGCTATGTATTTTCGATGAAGCGTGCCCAATATGCCACTAGAATTTTTGACAGTCACATGCCTTGAAAAACCACCTTTGATATTTTTGATGACATAGCATACCAATAGACCATTTGCTTCATGTGTTGATATTGGCCAAGTCCATGGTACTTATTCTCAATGTATATTTGAATCTGTCAAATTTTATTGTATCCAACCATCCTTGTTCATCCCTTTGATAACTAAAGACTGAAAACTCAGGAGGAGCAAAGGAAATATAATTGAAGCAATCTCTAGTATTGTTTTTCCTCCAGCCAGGAGTATGAAAATCCGCTTGAAACATGTAGGGTCTTTCCAAAGTGGGATAGCTTGATACTCTTGGAGTTTCAAGGCACATAGGGAGAGGTGACTTGAAGCATTGCTTGTAATTGATGAAATCCAGTCAAATTAGGAGGTATCTCGAATTGAATTCCCCTTCAAGGAGTTTTTTGGGCTGTGCACATCTTGTCTACTGTTTGTCATGTCAATTTTCTCATCAGCGTCTCCAGAGTCATTATCACTCACACAACAATTTGTCGAGGCTTCGACCTTTGGTATATGAAGAATAGGTGAAAATAGAGACTCAACTACATATGGATGAACTGTTTGCATGCATACCTTTTGATCAGTGGAAAATGTTGGTCTTAGATCTTGACCATGATCATCAGCTGAATCTAATTTTTACAAGACCTCATAATTGAATTTTCAACCTTAATCCTGTGATTGATCAAACATGATTACTTTCCTCACGATTTCATGGGCTTTGAACATCCAAATATCTATTTCGTACAAGCCCTCCTTCATTTCACAAACCAATTCACTGAGATCGAAGAAGCCCACATAGGAGAGGAACGATAGTTGATTTCCACACAAAATCTGATAGGAGATGGAAACAGAGCAGAGGATCAGGAGGAAGTTGTGTTGTAGAGTCAAAAATGGAATTTCAACTGCACCACCAAAACCTTGAGTTTGGAAAAGGGTGTCCCATTCCTGCCATTACCATGGCCTTAACCTTTATAAACTCATCCATTGTAATCTCTTTTTCTAGAAATGACTACCATGACTCCTCTCTTGACAGTTGCATTCATGTAAAGGTGCCCATTTGTTTTCATATCTGTGCATGGGCTCTTCATTGACACTTGGCACATTGGGGTTCCAACAAGCGGAGTGTTGTGTTTTTCCTTCTTTTTATTTGTTTTGTACAGGAAATTATCCCACTTGTCAAGAAACCAACTATTTGTTGTTTATGTATGCCGATAGTTGTAATAAGCATCGACGCCTTGAGAAACCTCCTCATCGACTCCTCTTCCATATGAATTGGTGCAGGTGCTTGGTCATTGGTCCTTGACTTGCATGTGTATTGTGTTAACTCTTGGTTTGCGTGTTGAATGTAGGTGCATGGATTTTGGTGACTATGAACTTTGAGGATTAGCACTCGACCAATATTTTTTTCCAAAATTTTATTATATGCCATGTTTCTATAATAGGCCCGAGAGCCCTTTTTGGATCCAACAATCAAATATAAAGTCAAGCTTACATAAGCTTGTAAAAATTCCCAAGAATTTATTTGGCTTACCAAAACTAACAAAAAGCCAAATTTTGGTTAATAAAACCAAAATTCGAAATTATAGAACCTTTGCCCAAGCAATCCTAAAAAACAAGAGACTTTTCCAGATTCATGTCAAAATGCACAAATCAGTATGTAATGACATTTTCCTTACAAAATATATGTAAGGTGATGATATTGTGCGAAACTCATGCGCCCGAAGATAGAGAGTTTGTTCTTTTCACCTTTCCACTACACATCGTAAAGCAATGTTAGGTCTTTGATCATTTGTAAATAATTTAAAATATGGAATGTTATTTTCAATCCCAAAATCATGAATATCAATCAACATAATGATTATCCTATAAACTTATAGGACCCTAACATAATGCACCAAAAAACCCTAACTACCGACCCTTTCGGCAACACCTGCGAAGCAGATGAAGTCTCACCCGAGGTAGAGGTAGGGGTGGTTGTAGGACTCATATGTCTGCAACCTTAGCTGGGACACATATCTGTGATTATAATACTTAATAGAGCACTTATCACCATTATTTCATCATTGTTTCACCAATATCTACTCCGCAGAGAAAACAGAGCATCACAACATTCACCCTGATCTAATGTATTTAAGCACTCAACATATATAAATGGATAATATCTAGAAGATTCAAGCACTAAGCACATTCACTTATATCATATCTAACATATATATTCATCATAAGCACAAAGCATAAATATATCTATCTATCTATCTATATATCTATATCAATCACTTAGCAAATAACACATAAATACATCAGAACATCACATGGAGCAGAATAACACAGTATTTACGTGGTTCACTCCCACCTCATGTAACCCATTTGTGAGATGGCTTCTGTGAGATGGTTCACCTGTTGTGTAACTCGGTCTTCTGCCTTGATTTCTATGACTGTCATAGAATGAAGTGCTCCGTTGACCGCTTATTTTACTTCAAGTTGCTCCGTAAGCAACCTTTCCTTTTCTTGCTGTAGTTGAGCCTTTTCGTCATCAAACTTCACTTGGAGAGAAATTTTTTCTTGTTTTGTAGAACTACGTTTCTCTACGAGAAATCCTTGTACTTGTGTCAGAGCCTGGGTGGCTCGTTCTATTTTTTCCTGTGCTCATTGAAGGTGAGCTTCGAATGTATCGGCTAGGCAGTGGAGTTGAGCTGGCTCATCTCCCCATTCTGGTTCTCTCGACATAGTGGAGATTGCACAGCTAGACTGTAGGGCCTGCTATACCCCTAGGAGTTTAGTCTCAATTCAATCATACATATCCTCTTACTTTACTTCTTGCTTCTCTGTTATTTCTAGCGAAGCATCTTGCAGGGTTTCTATGAGGAAGTCGAAGTCATCGGAGGTGAGGACGGTCTGCATCTTGGTCATGGTGGCTTTTGATTTCTTCTGGGAGGAAGGTTTCAGAGGTGAACCATTCCTCTTCTTCAGGGGATCAACCTCATATCCTTTCTTCTATTCAACTTCTTTGTCATTCAACTCTTCGCCATCACCTCCTTGATCTGGTGAGATGGAAGCAGTCTTCACATATGCGTTGCCTATCTCTTGGACTTCTCCGGTCTTCTTTGTCTTGCTAGGTATGGGTGTATCATGCACTGTTTCTGGGCTGTCTATCTCAGATATCTCTGTAGGGTCTTCTGGTATAAGGAGGTTTTCTCACCAGTCCTTTGTGATCTCCTCCAAGTCTTCCTCCGTCATCTTGTAGTAGGACTAAAGTTGTTTCTTGTGTTCGTCAACGCGTGTTGTGATG
Source organism: Picea glauca (assembly GCA_000966675.3). Lineage (NCBI taxonomy): Eukaryota > Viridiplantae > Streptophyta > Pinopsida > Pinales > Pinaceae > Picea > Picea glauca. The sequence goes on from JZKD02S2108446.1 coordinate 475,136, forward strand.
TAAATAAAATGTCAATCTGCAATAAACTTCATCAAAGGTCGGAACCAGTGTAGAGCGTTCGGAGTCATGTGAGGCTCAAAATAGATCATTGTCTTCAACTGGTTGTAGTAGGTATGAAAAACAACATTTGATTGCCATTTTTTATTCATATCGTTTGAATACCATAGTTTACTAAACTTCATGGCCAACAGTTCAAAAGGCTCAATGTCAGGGAAGGTCGCACCCTCTGGCATATCTTAGGCGATAAAAGATATTAGGATCAAGAGCCAGCTGAAATGAAATTCATATCCTTGATCTTATGCTTCTCTGTAGTTGAGTTCCAACTGGTTCACTAGGTACTTCAACCAGTTCATCTGGAAACCTTCTGTGCACTTCCCTACGAGGTCGACTACAAAACCACTGACTTGGGTAGGCCAATTATTTCTTACTAACTTACTTGAAATCAATTGAAAGGTGAGGTGCACTGCGCCACTCTGGATAGAAGCTAATTTATAGCCTCACATTCCTTTCTCAACATCGTTGTAAGTGTCCTTGATCTTCTGATCTAGAGTGCGATCGACGACTTTTCCTGGATAAAAGTAATGCAGGTCAGGTCCTTGCATACTCAGGCCTGTGATCCTATGGATCAATGTCATATCAACTGTTATACGATGGTTTAGCCACAAATAACCAACATGGTAACAATAAAACAAAAACTTGACACATGCATTCACCTCCTGGTGTCTACCAAAGTGGGGAATCTTCATGACATTCAACAGGGTGGATTGGGTGAGGTCAATAGTCCACTGCTGAGGGAAGATCTTCGAGTGTTTCCCTTTAGTCCTAGTAAGATAATTATGTGGGGTGAGCATACCATAAACCTTGCATTCTCTAAGGTTGAAGTCACTGAACTTCAATGATGCAATCTTATATTGGTCTGCTCGACTTGCACGGATCCCTTTCGGGAGGTACACATTGACCAAGGCATACTCAAAATATATAGGTATGTTGTCTCGATTTAATATGCTGCTTAGAGGTGGAATATAGGTGGGTAATATAGTTGGGATAAATTTGGCATTCGCTAAGTCATCCCTATGCTTGGCTCTCTTTTCATCAGATGGACGGGATGGTTTGGATCTGCGAGTAGTCGACGGAGAATAATGCACTATTCTCGTCGATGAAGCTTGTACGCCTATAGACATCGACATGAATATTCTATTCATTAGGTCTGTTGGCCCTATTTTATGGAAGGAAGTGAAGATCGAGGAATAAAATGTCAAACACGAACTGCGCAAGAGACACAATGACTGCCACTAGGTCGAAGTAAGAAAAAGAGCAGAAAAGATGGAGCGAAGTACAAAAAAACAAGCCATTGAATGAGGATATCAGGGATGATATATCATAAATAGAAAAGAATTGTAGACAACTCAAAAAGCAGAGAAATCCACCATTGGATTCTTTTGAGCACTACGTGAGGAGGGAGGAAAGACAGGCTGGCGAAGCCCTAAAAAGGTGGGTCAAGCTAACCTAGGGTTTTAGACACCTAGGGTTTTGGGTAATTAGTGTTTTGACACCTAGGTTTTGACCTAAGTCTGTCAGTGAGTGAATATAATGTATAAATAGAGGTCGAGAGGACCTAGTTCGCGTGGGTACTAGTGTTGGGTATTGATATTGATTGTTGTTGGTAAATAAGTTATTGTACTATGAGAGAGAGGAGTGTTGAGAGTGAGATCCTTCTGGTATTGTAAGATCTTTAGCTGGGTGAAAAGATCAAGTTATACAACTGTGTTATTGGATAAATCCGTAGGTGCAGACACTAACCGATCTCCCTAGATCCACCTGGATCTAAAACAAAGCAAGACAGAACATGACTCTTTCCCTAGATTTTGACCATTGAATTAAATAGGAGGCAAGAACAAATAACATACCTTATTAACGCTTCTTATGGTCTTTGTTTCTCCCACTTTGCTCCAGTGCTCTCATGTAGCCAAGACCAAGACAACACAAACCAACCAAAGTGAAGAAAGCACAATCTATTCAATAGTCAATCTATGTATATGATCAAGGAATTATACAATAAAGTGGAAATAGCTTTATGGGAAAGGGACATGCCACTGTATTATATTAATGGAAAGTAAATATTACAACCTGAGCCTTGATGTCACAAACTTCCTTTCGATGTCCCTTGGCTTCGACACACACACTTTCTCACTTGCATGAAGAGGATCAACCCCTTTGGATAAACTTGCTGGAGTCTCCAAGCTGTTGTTCAAGATTCAGTCCTTCACACAATTCTTTCACCAATTCTCTAATGAATCTTGCTTAACATTTTCCATGAGAATTCACTCAATATATAGGAGAGAATGAATTAGTTACTTGGATAAGAATGATCCCAAAATATCAGGGAATCCAGTACTAGGATAACCATTCGAATGCCAACCCATTCTTCTAGAAGATTCCCTTCTAGAAGCTTCAAGAATTCATCTTTTTCCTTGCTTTAGGAAGAGTTTGCACCCTAGAAGTTCAACATAGTGTGAGAAGTTCACACCCTGGCTTAAGGCAGCCTGCGAGAATGGGTCATTCTCGCAGCCAAATATACTAGCAGCCTGCAAACTGTTGGCAAATTCTTAACATGTAGCGTATGCTTGTCATTGATGGCAAGTACAACAGTGAAGATGGCAGGATCAGAGTGTGCATCGATAGAAAAATAGGAACAATGTAGGCTCAGGAGGAATTAGCGTAGAGTCGAAATTTTTCCAAGTAAGAAGGATGTGTAAGCTTGGAGGAGAAGCGTCACTGATTGTTGGATCCCATCCAAAATTCTTGACAGCATGAAGGCCTTCAGATCTGAATAAAGACAAGAAGTGCACACGGTGAAGAGGAGGATAGATCTCACGCGTTAGATCTGAGCGCAGGATCCGACCACCATTGGATCGAGGAAAACCTGCACGGTGTTTAAAGTGCAAGGAGAAAAGGGGCTCACAAAATCCTGAAAGCAGGAGGACCATCCATCTCAAGGGGTTATGTGGACCATTGATCCAACTCCCTATCGGGGTTTCGAGGATCACGAGTTGAAGAGGTCAAAGAATAATAACCACAAGACTCGCAAAATTGTGATATGCAATACCCTGATATAATCTCGACCGTTGGACCGAGGACAAATATGGACCATTGATTCCAGTCCTTGTCGGAGTTTCGGGGATCGAGAGTCGGACATGTAAAAAATTATTGACATCAGGAACCCCGAAATCGTGATGTGTGAAATCCCAACTGAATCTGAACCGTCAGATCAAGATATGATCTAGACTGTCGACCCGACTCATGTCAACAAACCACGTCAGCTAGGAACACGTGGCACAACCAGGTAATGACAAGTGTCAGGATGATTCAACACTTCAGGCACATGTAAGTCATGAATCAGAGTGACACATGGCAATATTCAACACGTGTCAATCCACGTGTGATGTCAGCAGATGTACACCACTTCGGAGTTTCGGGGATCGCAACATGGAGAGGCAAGTAAACAGTGCAACAAAAATGTCGAAATCGCGATATGCGATATCGCGACGTATTTGTAACCGTCATATCAAGAAGAGATCTGGACCGTTGATCTAACTCCATATCAGAGTTTCGGGGATCAAAACTTGGAAATGTCAAAGAAACAATGCAACAAGAATGTTGATTTCGCTATATGCGAAATTATGATGCAATTGCAGCTGTAGAATCAAGCTCTGATCAGGACCATTGATCCCACTCCATTACGAGGTATCGGGGATCGCGACTTGGAAAGTTGAGATGCCACATCTCCAGATCCACGAAACGTGAATCCACGAAAAACGCTTTTTGCATAGGCGCTTGGTTATGACCATAGTCACATTGGGGAAGGAGCTAGTGTAGCAAGATTAATAAAATTCATCCAACGACACAAATAAACCTAAAGGAGATCGGGGGGCTACTATAGCACAACATAGTATAACTGCCAGAAACCACTGATGGTTCCAGCCAGAGGACTTGAAGACACATGGGATGATTGATAGAGAAGGTGAAGAGCCACTGGGAATCTTCAAGAGGAATGAAGATGTTTGTGAAGACGATGGACAACTGGATGGGCATTGAGGCCTGTAACTGAAACAGAGAAGGTGAGCTTGACTGTCACTGAGAAGATGAAGAGTCTCAACTGCCAGAGAGGTTGAGGAATCTCAGCATAACACCCAGTGATGCTGAATGCGTGGGAAAACAGCCAGAGAAGCTAAAGAGTCACGATGATGATCACGCATAACACTTGAGATGTGGAGGAGATTAGCACGGGATGAGCATGCAAAGGAAGGGCGAATATTGCATGCACAAGATGCACATAAGCTACATATATATGGTACAGAGAAGAGAAGAGGTTGTTGCTGCTGTTGCAGGTTGTTGTGATTATTGTTGGTGAATGTGATTCATGTGTGAAGAAGGAGGAGAGTGCAACAACTGAAGAGCATAGAAGAGTAATTGTACAGCAAATGGACATGGCGCACAGAGCATAAAAAGATGAAGAATAGACAGCACAAGTGATGTTGGCAGAAAGGCAATGAGGCAGACAGAGCAACAAAATACAACAGAACAATGATGAGTCTGGTAAGCCATTGTTGAACATCATATCACTGTAATAAGTTTCAGTAGCAAATATTTATATTTCAGGGTGGTTGGGAGGAGATAGGGAGGACTTGTGTC
>JZKD02S2108447.1:35257-47624 GCA_000966675.3 Picea glauca
AGGGGAAGAACGACCCCCTAACTTCACCCCAAGCCACCCTCACCCAACCATTCATATCCATGCTCAGACCTAGAGCATACGAATGCAACAAGAGTGAGGCTCCCAAAAAATGAAGAGTGGGAAAGGTGTAACAATGAATGAATAAGAACAAGTGAACCCCGACCCAAACCAAAGATGGGTTTATGTAATTACTTGAAAATCAATAACCACATGGCCTCCCCCAAGAAGCTCATGTAACCCATTTTCTCCATAAAATCAATTATGGATAAATAAAATAATAATAATAAGAGACTTATCCCCTCAAGCCCCCTCTCTCGTGGAATCATAGTCCCCTATCTCTTTTGTCCTTGTCTGTCTTGCAGCCAGTGGTGTATTTATTAATGTATATGAATTGTTACATTTCCTAGGCACTTTGGCCCCTTTTTGACTTTACCGATTCACCAGCCCAAGTCACAAGTACACAATACATTATAGTTCATAAGGGTTAAAACTAGGATGTTACAATACTAATTCATAAGGAGTGAATCTAGTAACATTTTCCCAAGTTATCTGGTATGCCCAAAGTTCTTTTGGAAGCCTATTGTTGGATAGTTGGTTGTCATTGATGTTATTGTACAGTTGGTTGTCATTGATATCAACAAGCAGTGGTTATCGTTGATGTAAAACGATGTGATGGGTGTATTTGGAGAAGTCTCAAAAGTGGCCCCTTTATGGCTTAGCTCTAAGCATGGCCCTCACAAGAAGTCGATTTGAAGAAGTCTACAAGAAACCCATAGGTATGGTCATGAAGCCCTAATTTTTTTGAGGAATAAAGACATGAAGGACAATGTAAATGAAGGTAGAACACTCATAGATGGATAGTCCTCGTCATGTTGTTTCCAATGGTAGGTGGAACATCAAGTAGTTCCTCATGGTTGAGGATTTATGAGGTTATGAAGTTGGAAGCCCAAAATATGGGTTAAGAATCCCCTAATTTGTTGCAATTAATTAATGAAAGGGTAAAGTGGTTGTAACAAGAAATTTCAAGAAGACCTAAAGTTAAGGAAAGAGGTTACTTCGAAAAAGTATATATACACCTCAAGAAGTCACTCATAAGTAAATTCACTCACACACATTCTATTGAATATATTATATGTGAGTAAGTGATTATTATTTGAGGTAACCAAGGATATCTGAGGTGAATTTCAGAGGGAAGATAAAGTGAAGAAGGGAAAAATTCCAAGGGAGGATGAATATTTGTGATGATGTGTTCTAAGGTATGCTATTTAAAGTTCATCTTACCATTTTCGCTATAATTGTTTTTATAAAATGAATCAAATAGTGAAAACTGGAGGTTGTTGAGCAGACATAACAAGGTAACTATGGTAAAAATTCCAGCTTCTAGGTCGTTGTATTTTTAGATATACACTATGTGGAATATAGGGTTTGTGGCTAGTCCTGAAACTAGTCTCAAACATGTGTTCTGAGTAAAACAATCATAATGTCTTCATAGAAGACCCAAATTCTATGAGACCAATTACAGTGGAAAGATAACAATTTGTAGTATCTTGTGTGTCAGTTTCAAAATCAAATATCAAATATTTAGCATGGGGCATGTTGTACAAATTCACTCTCCATAATAGGATAAAATTGAGGTACAGAGTGATGCTTGTTGAAAGTTAGGGTTTGTGACTAATACAAAACTAGTCTCATGAGACTAAGGTAAAGTTTGATGAATATTCTATTATCTTGTTTATGAATTTGAGAAAGAACTACAGGTTTGTATTCTTGTCTATCAGATCAGCTACAAGATCAGACGTATGCTTATGTGTTATTTTGTATGCTTATGCTTATGTTGTTATGGTACATGCTTGAAGATTGTCATGGTAGTGATTGTGAATGGTACACCTTGGTGATGGTATGATACATTGTTAGAGGCACATTTTGGATACTTGTCATATGGTTTGTTGTATGATATATGAGTGATATGGCACATGTTTGATGGTATCTCTTGGTACATGGTTTATGGATGTTGTCACAATCTTGAGGCACATGGTTTGAAGTACATCTTGGCTACTTGTTGATGATGTGATGGTCATGCCTTTGGTACCTTGTTGAGGCATTGGTATATGTTCGAGGCACATCTTTGGTGCATGGTGTGAGGCATATTCTTGGTACATGTATGAGGTGCATGTCTTGGTGATGTTGGTACATGTTGAGGTGCACCATAGTGATGTTATGGTACATTGATTAGTAGCACATCTTGGCTATATTGGTATATTTGTATTGTGGTTATATTAGTTATGCTTGAGGCACTTCATTGATGATATCTTATGATGTACGTGATATGGTACATGGTTGGTGTACTTAGTTTGGTACATGGTTTATACATGAGATGGTACATGGTTGATGTACAAGGTATGGTACAGGTTTCGGTACATGATTGATGCATGATATGGTACAGTTTTTGTACATGGTTGATGCATGAAATGATATAGGTTTGATGTACATGGCTGATGTACATGGTTGATGTACAAGTTTTGGTTGATGGTTGATGTACAAGTTCTAGTTGATGGTTGATGTACATGGTTTGGTTATGGTTTTGGTAGATTCCATGTGAATGGATTTGGGTACAGTTGGTTGATGATGGTATATCAGTGACATAGATAGTGATAGGTTGGATGATTGGTTGATCATCAGTGACAAATTGACGTGGCATTGGTAGTCACAGATTGATGTGACAGTGATAATGACAAGTTGGTTGATGTGCACAGTGACAGATTGGTTGATTTATTGGAGACATTGGCAGTGACAGTATCAATGGTAGTGACAGTGAGTCTACACCTATATTTTAGGGAGGTAGGACAGGGCAAGGAAATGGGGTTGTAGCCTCCTTCCAGTTGGTGCCGAAGAACTTAGGGAGTTGGATCTTCCTTCAAGTTGGTGTCTGTAAATAAGGGGGTTGTATCCTCCTTCTAGTTGGTGTTGGAGAACTCAGGGAGTTGGAGCTTCCTTTAGGTTGGTGCCTATAAATCAGGGGGTCTTATCCTCCTTCTGGTTGGTTCTGGAGAACTCAGTGATTTGGTGCTTCCTTCAGGCTGGTTCCTGTAAATTAAGGGGTTGGTGCCTCCTTCTAGTTGGTGATGGAGAATTTGAAATTTGGCACTTCCTATGAATGTGTTCTTGATATATATAATAAATAATTATGTGGTTTTCTCCCATTTGGTTTTCCACATAAATTATAGTGTATTGTGTATCTTATGTGATATTGTTGATGTAACATCCCCAGTATCCAAATGGGCTATGCCACGTAAAAAAAATTGAAATCTATGCAAATTTAAACATATACACACAAAAAATCTTGTGAAACTTTATATATAAAACTTAAAACAGAAAAATGCATTCTGTAAATTCACATATTCATACAAAAATAATAGTAAACATATACATGCAACATGGACAGGAAATACCCATAAATATAAATATAGGTATAAGCCACACACAAGAAAAAACCATAAAAATAAACACATAAATAAAATTTATAAAACATATTAATTAACACACAATTGACACCTATCTTGGTAAGAATATCACCAATTGCATACAGACATTCCGCGAACCTCCCAGCCTTAGACCACACTACTCATCACTCTCAGCAGTGGGTCACCCCCGAGCTGGGACTAAACTCCACCTTGGTAAAGGGATTCCTAACTAGGATGATGTATCATAGACAATAGGAAAATCTCCATCATAGGTGCCAACTCAAACTAATAGCCTATAGTCCCTCATTCCCAACATGTTTGTCCCACATCAGGAAGTGTTCCCCTTCTCTGCTCAATAGTCCCTCGGCTTCCCCACTTCCTTTCTAGGGCTTCAACAACAAGCTAGACAAGAAGCCTTGGAGCCCTGTAGTTGTAGTTTAGCACCTTCAAGAAATCAATTCCCAACAATTATACCACCTAGAGAGAATTTCTCACAGGCCTGACAACCCGCCTCTTCAGTATCCCATGAGCCTGACAACCTGCTTCTTCAGTCCATCTCCCAAGCTAACCAGTTACATGTACAGGTATGGGTACGGATACAGGTACATATGACAGCTCAATGAGTGTGTGAATGATGATGGAATCATCGAAAAATGAACTAAGTCCAAGCTATATGTATGCATGTTCCCAACTTGACACTTGTCATACTTTGGCCCACTTGTCCCCATCCTTAGAACTTAGGATAAAATAATTATCCTTGGGAGATACTTTGTCCCACTTGTCCCCATCCTTAGAACTTAGGATAAAATAATTATCCATAATTTAAACTTTAAGGAATATTAATATAATATTTTTTTTGTCTTAATCTCCCTAGCTTATCCCTTTTCCTTAACTTTTATCCCCCCCCCTTTCCCTAACTAGTGGAGTTTAGTCCCCCATACTCTTTTATCATGGTCTGTCTACACACAACGATGTATTTTATATTAATGATAAGACATATACAAAAATAGGCTCACNAGGGGAAGAACGACCCCCTAACTTCACCCCAAGCCACCCTCACCCAACCATTCATATCCATGCTCAGACCTAGAGCATACGAATGCAACAAGAGTGAGGCTCCCAAAAAATGAAGAGTGGGAAAGGTGTAACAATGAATGAATAAGAACAAGTGAACCCCGACCCAAACCAAAGATGGGTTTATGTAATTACTTGAAAATCAATAACCACATGGCCTCCCCCAAGAAGCTCATGTAACCCATTTTCTCCATAAAATCAATTATGGATAAATAAAATAATAATAATAAGAGACTTATCCCCTCAAGCCCCCTCTCTCGTGGAATCATAGTCCCCTATCTCTTTTGTCCTTGTCTGTCTTGCAGCCAGTGGTGTATTTATTAATGTATATGAATTGTTACATTTCCTAGGCACTTTGGCCCCTTTTTGACTTTACCGATTCACCAGCCCAAGTCACAAGTACACAATACATTATAGTTCATAAGGGTTAAAACTAGGATGTTACAATACTAATTCATAAGGAGTGAATCTAGTAACATTTTCCCAAGTTATCTGGTATGCCCAAAGTTCTTTTGGAAGCCTATTGTTGGATAGTTGGTTGTCATTGATGTTATTGTACAGTTGGTTGTCATTGATATCAACAAGCAGTGGTTATCGTTGATGTAAAACGATGTGATGGGTGTATTTGGAGAAGTCTCAAAAGTGGCCCCTTTATGGCTTAGCTCTAAGCATGGCCCTCACAAGAAGTCGATTTGAAGAAGTCTACAAGAAACCCATAGGTATGGTCATGAAGCCCTAATTTTTTTGAGGAATAAAGACATGAAGGACAATGTAAATGAAGGTAGAACACTCATAGATGGATAGTCCTCGTCATGTTGTTTCCAATGGTAGGTGGAACATCAAGTAGTTCCTCATGGTTGAGGATTTATGAGGTTATGAAGTTGGAAGCCCAAAATATGGGTTAAGAATCCCCTAATTTGTTGCAATTAATTAATGAAAGGGTAAAGTGGTTGTAACAAGAAATTTCAAGAAGACCTAAAGTTAAGGAAAGAGGTTACTTCGAAAAAGTATATATACACCTCAAGAAGTCACTCATAAGTAAATTCACTCACACACATTCTATTGAATATATTATATGTGAGTAAGTGATTATTATTTGAGGTAACCAAGGATATCTGAGGTGAATTTCAGAGGGAAGATAAAGTGAAGAAGGGAAAAATTCCAAGGGAGGATGAATATTTGTGATGATGTGTTCTAAGGTATGCTATTTAAAGTTCATCTTACCATTTTCGCTATAATTGTTTTTATAAAATGAATCAAATAGTGAAAACTGGAGGTTGTTGAGCAGACATAACAAGGTAACTATGGTAAAAATTCCAGCTTCTAGGTCGTTGTATTTTTAGATATACACTATGTGGAATATAGGGTTTGTGGCTAGTCCTGAAACTAGTCTCAAACATGTGTTCTGAGTAAAACAATCATAATGTCTTCATAGAAGACCCAAATTCTATGAGACCAATTACAGTGGAAAGATAACAATTTGTAGTATCTTGTGTGTCAGTTTCAAAATCAAATATCAAATATTTAGCATGGGGCATGTTGTACAAATTCACTCTCCATAATAGGATAAAATTGAGGTACAGAGTGATGCTTGTTGAAAGTTAGGGTTTGTGACTAATACAAAACTAGTCTCATGAGACTAAGGTAAAGTTTGATGAATATTCTATTATCTTGTTTATGAATTTGAGAAAGAACTACAGGTTTGTATTCTTGTCTATCAGATCAGCTACAAGATCAGACGTATGCTTATGTGTTATTTTGTATGCTTATGCTTATGTTGTTATGGTACATGCTTGAAGATTGTCATGGTAGTGATTGTGAATGGTACACCTTGGTGATGGTATGATACATTGTTAGAGGCACATTTTGGATACTTGTCATATGGTTTGTTGTATGATATATGAGTGATATGGCACATGTTTGATGGTATCTCTTGGTACATGGTTTATGGATGTTGTCACAATCTTGAGGCACATGGTTTGAAGTACATCTTGGCTACTTGTTGATGATGTGATGGTCATGCCTTTGGTACCTTGTTGAGGCATTGGTATATGTTCGAGGCACATCTTTGGTGCATGGTGTGAGGCATATTCTTGGTACATGTATGAGGTGCATGTCTTGGTGATGTTGGTACATGTTGAGGTGCACCATAGTGATGTTATGGTACATTGATTAGTAGCACATCTTGGCTATATTGGTATATTTGTATTGTGGTTATATTAGTTATGCTTGAGGCACTTCATTGATGATATCTTATGATGTACGTGATATGGTACATGGTTGGTGTACTTAGTTTGGTACATGGTTTATACATGAGATGGTACATGGTTGATGTACAAGGTATGGTACAGGTTTCGGTACATGATTGATGCATGATATGGTACAGTTTTTGTACATGGTTGATGCATGAAATGATATAGGTTTGATGTACATGGCTGATGTACATGGTTGATGTACAAGTTTTGGTTGATGGTTGATGTACAAGTTCTAGTTGATGGTTGATGTACATGGTTTGGTTATGGTTTTGGTAGATTCCATGTGAATGGATTTGGGTACAGTTGGTTGATGATGGTATATCAGTGACATAGATAGTGATAGGTTGGATGATTGGTTGATCATCAGTGACAAATTGACGTGGCATTGGTAGTCACAGATTGATGTGACAGTGATAATGACAAGTTGGTTGATGTGCACAGTGACAGATTGGTTGATTTATTGGAGACATTGGCAGTGACAGTATCAATGGTAGTGACAGTGAGTCTACACCTATATTTTAGGGAGGTAGGACAGGGCAAGGAAATGGGGTTGTAGCCTCCTTCCAGTTGGTGCCGAAGAACTTAGGGAGTTGGATCTTCCTTCAAGTTGGTGTCTGTAAATAAGGGGGTTGTATCCTCCTTCTAGTTGGTGTTGGAGAACTCAGGGAGTTGGAGCTTCCTTTAGGTTGGTGCCTATAAATCAGGGGGTCTTATCCTCCTTCTGGTTGGTTCTGGAGAACTCAGTGATTTGGTGCTTCCTTCAGGCTGGTTCCTGTAAATTAAGGGGTTGGTGCCTCCTTCTAGTTGGTGATGGAGAATTTGAAATTTGGCACTTCCTATGAATGTGTTCTTGATATATATAATAAATAATTATGTGGTTTTCTCCCATTTGGTTTTCCACATAAATTATAGTGTATTGTGTATCTTATGTGATATTGTTGATGTAACATCCCCAGTATCCAAATGGGCTATGCCACGTAAAAAAAATTGAAATCTATGCAAATTTAAACATATACACACAAAAAATCTTGTGAAACTTTATATATAAAACTTAAAACAGAAAAATGCATTCTGTAAATTCACATATTCATACAAAAATAATAGTAAACATATACATGCAACATGGACAGGAAATACCCATAAATATAAAGATAGGTATAAGCCACACACAAGAAAAAACCATAAAAATAAACACATAAATAAAATTTATAAAACATATAAATTAACACACAATTGACACTTATCTTGGTAAGAATATCACCAATTGCATACATACATTCCGCGAACCTCCCAGCCTTAGACCACACTGCTCATCACTCTCAGCAGTGGGTCACCCCCGAGCTGGGACTAAACTCCACCCGGGTAAAGGGATTCCTAACCAGGATGATGTATCATAGACAACAGGAAAATCTCCATCATAGGTGCCAAATCAAACTAATAGCCTATAGTCCCTCATTCCCAACATGTTTGTCCCACATCAGGAAGTGTTCCCCTTCTCTTCTCAATAGTCCCTCGGCTTCCCCACTTCCTTTCTAGGGCTTCAACAAAAAGCTAGACAGGAAGCCTTGGAGCCCTGTAGTTGTAGTTTAGAACCTTCGAGAAATCAATTCCCAACAATTATACCACCTAGAGAGAATTTCTCACAGGCCTGACAACCCACCTCTTCAGTATCCCACGAGCCTGACAACCTGCCTCTTCAGTCCATCTCCCAAGCTAACCAGTTACATGTACAGGTATGGGTATGGATACAAGTACATATGATAGCTCAATGAGTGTGTGAATGATGATGGAATCATCGAAAAATGAACTAAGTCCAAGCTATATGTATGCATGTTCCCAACTTGACACTTGTCATACTTTGGCCCATTTGTCCCCATCCTTAGAACTTAGGATAAAATAATTATCCATAATTTAAACTTTAAGGAATATTAATATAATATTTTTTTTGTCTTAAGCTCCCTAGCTTATCCCTTTTCCTTAACTTTTATCCCCCCCTTTCCCTAACTAGTGGAGTTTAGTCCCCCATACTCTTTTATCATGGTCTGTCTACACACAACGATGTATTTTATATTAATGATAAGACATATACAAAAATAGGCTCACTGGCCTTTAGCATCTAGGCTCACCGACGTAATCATCATATAAGCCTTCTAGATTATAATAAACTGGCTCACCAGCCTATAAAACACAACATATACACAAAGTCTCCTTGGCCTCAAAATCACGCGCACTTAAGCTTGTTGCGCGCAGTATCCTGGAATGTGCACACTTCATCATTTTACTGCATAGTACATGTGCGCACTATACGATGGAAGGTTCATACAAAAATGATATCAAACAGCCCACCAACTTAAGTAAATTTTCATTTACATTTATAATTGGGTTTGGGCTAAGGGTATTACAATCCCCTCCCCTTATTTATGCATTTTCCTTAGTGCATTATGTACACACATCAACAAGATTTCCAAAATCTTCAAAAAGATGCGGGTATTCTGCCCTCATTGTATCATCATGCTCCCAAGTAGTGTCATTAGGACTGTACCAGGTCCATTAGACCTTTACAAGCCCTATGGATTGATTTCAGATATTTTTGATTTTCTGGTCCAGAATGTGTACCAGATGCACTTGGATAATGCCTTCTTGCTCCACCTGAATCACATTCCAATAAATTACATGCTTAGCATCAAGTATATATTTCTTTAGCAATGATACATGGAATACATTATGAATATACATAGATGCAGGCAATGCAATCATATAAGCTATTGGACCAATCCTTTCTAGGATTTCAAATGGTCCACAATATCTAGTTGCCAACTTGGAACATTGGCCTTCACTTTCAAGAATACATGGTCACCAACTTTAAATTCCTTGTGAGTTATACCCTTGTCATCATAGCTTTTCTTCCTGTCTAGGGAAGCAATTAATTTTTTTTTTATTTTCAACATTTTCTCTTCCATTTCCTTGAGTAAATCTGGCCCAACTACTTCTCTATCTGTTGGGTTGTCCCAGCATACCAGTGTGTTGTACTTTCTGCCATAAAGTGCCTCAAATGGGCTCTTATTTAGAGATGTTTGGTACCCATTGTTATAAGAAAACTCTACTAAGTGTAGGTAGTCTTCCCATTTTTATGGTTTATCCATCACATACATTCTCAACATATCCTCAATCACTTGATTCACCCTCTCTATTTTTCCATCTGATTCTGGATGATAAGTTGTATTAAATTAAAAAAATTCCAAATCCCTTAAACAATTATTTCCAAAAATTTGATGTAAATTCTAGATCTCTGTCAGACACAATTGTCTTGGGTATACCATTTAATCGAGTAATTTCTCTCATATAAACATCAACAATGTTGGCTACCTTGTGAGTGCGCTTTAATGGAATAAAATGGGCAGGCGCTTTAGTAAGCTCATCCACCACTACCATGATAGAATCATGTTGCTTGTTTGTTCTAGTAAGTTTGGTGATGAAATCCATTGTTACCACTTCCCATTTCCACTCAGGAGTGGGTAATGGTAGTACCAAACTAGCTGGGTGTCTATGTCCAGGCTTTACCTTTTGACATTCCAAACATTTGGCAATAAAATCAGAAACTTCTTTTTTCATTCCTGGCCAATAATATTGGTTCTTGACAACTACAATAGTTTTCTAATAACCTGGGTGCCCAACATAAGGTACATTATGCATTTCTATCAATATCAGATTTTTCATTTTATGGGAATTTGGTACATATATTATGCCCCTATATATGAGAATTTCATCATTTTCTAGCTTATAGTCTTCAATTTTCTGCTGCAAAATACCTTGTTGTAATTTTTCCATTAATTCCTTGTATTGCAAATATATTTGGCAGCCTCTATAATTATGTCTTTTAAATCTGATTGGTACATGCTAATGGTTGTAGCATGCAACTCATGCACTCTTCTATTGACTGCATCAACCACTTTGTTCTCTTTCTCTTTGATATGCTTTATATCAAAGTCATATTCGCTAAGAAATTCTAACCATATGCTTTTCCTAGCATTTAGAATTGGTTGATCAAATAAATATTTCAGACCATTATGGTCTGTCCTCAGCTCAAACATTTTCCCCATGAGGTAGTGCCTCCACTTCCTTAAGGCATGCACTATGGCTGCCAACTCCAAATCATGAGTGGCATAGTGTCTTTCATGCTCCTTCAACTTCCTTAATTCATAACATACAACAAACCCATTTTGACTAAGGATTCCACCAAGTCCTTCTTTACATGCATCGATGCATACAATGAAGTCTTCATTTGGATCTCCAATCCTTAAAATTGGAGCATTGGTTAATAATTTCTTCAAGTGTTGGAAACTCTTTTAACAATCCAATGTCCACTGAAACTTCACACCCTTCTTTTGCAAGGAAGTGATGGGGTGTGAAATATTTGAGAATCCTTCAATAAATCTCCTATAGTGTCCTACAAGGCCCATGAATGATCTGACCTATGTCACATTATTTGGCGTTGACCATCCCCTAATGGCTTCTATATTCTCAGTATCCACTGCTATCCCATCCTCTGAAATGATATGTCCCAAATAATGAATTTTCTTCTGATAAAATGAACACTTGCTCAATTTGGCATACAACTTATGCTCCCTTAATACTTGTAATACCATCCTCAAGTGTTGTTCATGCTCTTCCTTTGACTTAGAATATATAAGAATGTCATCTGAAAATACAATGACAACCTTATCTAAGTATTCTCTGAAAAATACAATTCATTAAACACATGAAGACAACTAGTGCATTTGATAATCCAAAGGGCACCACTGTGAACTCATAATGACCATACCATGTTCTGAAAGTAGTCTTTTTGATGTCTTGTTCTTTAATTCTTTCTTGATGATAACCAGACCTAAGATCAATCTTAGAGAATATTTTTTCATCTTTCAGTTGATCAAATAGGTCATCGATCCTCAGAAAAGGATACTTATTCTTCATAATTACCTTGTTCAAATTCCTAAAGTCAATGCAAAGTCTCAATGTTCCATCCTTTTTCTTTACAAATAAAACTAGGGCACCCCAAGGTGACACACTTGGGTGTATATACCCCTTCTTCAGAAGCTCTTCAAGTTGCATTTGCAACTCCTTCAATTCTGGTGTACTCATCCTATATGGAGTCTTGGATACTTGAGTTGCTCCAGACATGAAACCTATGGAGAAATCAATGTCTCTTTTAGGGGGTAATCTCTATATTTCCTTAAACACGTCTTCAAACTCTTTTAGGACTGCATAATCTTCAATATTTGACACCTTATCTTTATGTGTCTCTTCCATATGTGCCGCAAATATTTGACACCCTTTTTTGTAACATGTCTTTAGTTGCAATGTTGAAATTTCTCTGATGGTTAATGCCCTGGTAATTCCCTGCACTATCCTTAGGTACCCTTCCTCATACAAGCAAGTAAAATCCTTGTTATGACAGTCTAGGATAACATGATGTTGTTCCAACCAATCCATCTCAATTAGACAATCATAGGAACCTAAAGGCAAGATGTTCAAATATTCCCTGGTGTTCAGTCCATTCATGTCCATAGGACATGACTT
>JZKD02S2108480.1:0-12860 GCA_000966675.3 Picea glauca
GCTCTCATCATTTCTTGCTCTCACATTTGGAGAAGAACTTGTAGCAACTAGTTGCTGCAACTTCCTACTTGCTAATAGAAAGTGCTTTGGAGGACCATTGGTGTGTCAAAGATTTTAGCATAATCAAAGTTTATAAACATTGCAACCAATGACTTTATGAAATCGATAAGTTAAGAGCTCAAAACAATAAGGATCATATCATATAAAACCAACATCAATCATGACCCTTATAGAATTAAATGTAACCAATCAATTTGCATGCTCAATGGCTCATTAATCAAATAAATCCAAATGCGCAATCAAAGTAAGAGTAGGCCAAGGGACATAGTTTGAAAGAACTTTTGCAGTCATGTGATAAACCAATGGTAAAGTGCCCTTTAGAAAATCAATAAAAGACTATGACAGTCCAAACAATGATGGAGGGGTTTTCACACTTTCAGTTGTGAAAACTGAATCGAAACCAAATTGCAATTGTCGCAGTAAATAAAATGTCTAGTTGCAAAATGCGACGATGACTTGTCGTTTAGGAGACAATAGGTGTAGGTAGCTTTTTTTGGGGGGGGGCAATTAAAAAATTAAATTGGCTGCCAACAATGGCGACACACTGGGAGAAGTAGTTATCTCTGTCATAAGAAATGAATTCAGATCAGGACAACAAAGAAAAATTTGACTTAAAATAACAACCAAAAAATCGTACCAACATCATCATCTACTATCTTTTTCAGCAATGTTTCAAAAGATGCAAACCAATAACAGTCTCAAGATCAGCAAGTCATGATTTTTATGATAAAATCTTCAATACTGTTGGCATGGCCACTGCTGCCCGCAGGCATTCATAGCCTCGACAGGGTTGCCATTTAACCCACTCGGACATCTGTATCCTATCAAGAAGTTCTATATTAGAATAAAGGACTTTAAAAGAATTTTTTTACAGATTTTCATTTACTCGACATTGCTTCGCTGCCAGCAGGCCTGTTCAGTACCCCGACGAAGTTGTCTTGGCACCATGCTTGCATTTACCCGCTGCCAGTGGACCTGTTCAGTATCCCGACGGGTTTACAAACACTTCCCACAGCTCTTATTAATATTTTTATTTTGTTTTTCTTTTGTAAATAGCTGAGCGGGGTGACGCTGAAAAATCTTGATATTTTCTCATATTCTTTCAGACCTCATCAGAATTTTTAGTACTATCCTTCATTCAGCTCCGGAAATGTTTTATTTCTAAAACAACTTACTTTGAAAGGGAGACATCCTTTTGAGTCATTCCTTTACAGAAAAGGGACAGCGTAAAAAGATAAATATGATCATGACAAACTTCACTTAGAGATTGAAATTAGTAAACTTCTTTCAAACAAAATTTTCCAACATCATTTTCATTTTTTTTTAAAATATATCACTGATGTTCGTACAACTTTTCAGAAGTTATTTCAGCGAAGAGATTTTCCCATGGTCTTTGTCTGAGTGGCTTAGTGCACAGACATGCATATGTTTCAAAAAACACACCAAACTGATCAATCAAATCAAAATAAAAAACGGAAAACAAAGGCAAAAAATAAAAACAAAAGGAAATATTTACATAATATACAAGGATAGAAATCAGGCAAAATATATTTTCAGGGCTTGGCCATTCACCGGGTAGGTGTCAGGCTGTCCTTCAAGATTCTGCAAACGGAAGGAACTAGGACCCAACTTTTCAGCAATCAAAAATGGCCCAAGCCACAAATTTTGAAATTTAGTGTGTTCACCCTTCCCTTCNCTAGGGTTATAACCATCGAATTTCCTTATGAACGGGAGCCATCCGAATTTCTCCAGGTCGCTATAAGTGCCATCGAACATCAACAATGCTTGGCAACCGTTGGGCTCAGCCCTTACGACAGGATCCATGGCCTCTGTGCATAGTAGGGTTTGAATCGAACAAAACAATACACAGGATCAAAAATGGTTACGGCTAATAGTTGCAGCGCTCAAAGAGGAAAGGATTAATTGTATGCATGTGAAGGTGGTGGGATTGCCACCGCCATGCAAGATAATAATGACGTGGTACAGTGTTGTTCCATCCACATAATATCGTTTAAACCACATGAATCAGCCAACTGAATAATTTAGGCGGTGGACAATGTATCAACTCGCCATACCATATATTATATCGATGTGCCATTGCATAAATTAAAACCATTAAATCAAAACCCAACATTAACCAACGCACCATTGTATTAATCATTAAATAAAAAAAAAATGTTTAAACCAATGTTAATCCAATCGTGCCATTGCATAAATTCAGACTATCAAACCAACAGTTTACCCGATCGGGGTTTCATAATTTCAAACCTTTTCCTTTCAAACTGAAATCGAAACACATATATTGATCATGCGCTCATAGCATAATATATAATCAAATTTTTATAAAACATTATGAGAAATGATTTTATAAAATCGATAAGTCAAGAGCTCAAAACAATAAGGATCATATCATATAAAACTAACATCAATCATGACCCTTATAGAATCAAATGTAACCAATAAATTTTCATGTTCAATGGCTCATTAATCAAATAAATCCAAATGCGCAATCAAAGTAAGAGTAGGCCAAGGGACATAGTTTGAAAGAACCTTTGCATTCATGTGATAAACCAATGGTAAAGTGCCCTTCAGAAAATTAATAAAAGACTACGACAGTCCAAACAACGATGGAGGGGTTTTCACACTTTCAGTTGTGAAAACTGAATCGAAACCAAATTGCAATTGTCGCAAAAAATGAAACAAATGTCTAGTTGCAAAATGCGATGATGAATTGTTGTTTAGGAGACAATTAGGTGTAGGCAAATTTTTAGGGCAATTGAAAAAATTGAATTGGCTGCCAACAATGGCGACACACTGGGAGAAATAGTTATCTCTGTCAAAAGAAATGAATTCAGATCAGGACAACAAAGAAAAATTCGACTTAAAATAACAACCAGAAAATCGTACCAACATCATCATCTACTATCTTTTTCAGTGATGTTTCAAAAGATGCAAACCAAAAAACATCCTCAAGATCAGGAAGTCATGATTTTTTATGATAAAATCTTCAATACTGTTGGCATGGCCACTGCTGCCAGCAGGCGTTCATAGCCTCAACAAGGTTTCCATTTAACCCACTCGGACGTCTGTATCCTGTCAAGAAGTTCTAGATTAGAATAAAGGACCTTTTAAAAGAGGTTTCTTATAATTTTACAGATTTTCATTTACCCGACATTGCTTCGCTGCCAGCAGGCCTGTTCAGTACCTCGATGAAGTTGTCTTGGCACCATGCTTGCATTTACCCGCTACCTGTAGACCTGTTCAGTATCCCGACGGGTTTACAAACACTTCCCACAGCTCTTATTAATATTTTTAGTTTTTTTTTCTTTTGTAAATAGCTGAGCGGGGTGACGCTGAAAAATATTGATATTTTATCATATTTTTTCAGACCTCATCAGAAATTTTTAATACTGCCCTTCATTCAACTCCAGAAATGTTTTATTTCTAAAACAACGTACTTTGACAGAGAGACACCCTTTTCTGAGTTATTCCTTTACAGAAAAGGGACAGCGTAAAAAGATAAAGATGATCATGACAAACTTCACTCAGAGATTGAAATTAGTAAACTTCTTTCAAACAATTTTTTCCAATCATCATTTTCATTTTTCAGAAATATGTCAATGATGTTCGTACAACCTTTCAGAAGTTATTTCAGCGAAGATATTTTCCCATGGTCTTTGTCTGAATGGCTCAGTACACAGGCATGCATATGTTTCAAAAGCACACAAAATTGATCAATCAAATCAAAATGAAAATGAAAATAAAGGAAAAAAATAACAAAAGGAAATATTTACATAATATACAAGGATAAAAATCAGGCAAAGTATCTTTTCAGGGCCTGGCCATTCACCGGATAGGTGTCAGGATGTCCTTCAAGATTCTGCAAACGAAAGGAACTAGGACCCAAATTTTCAGCAATCAAAAATGGCCCAAGCCACAAATTTTGAAACTTGGTGTGTTCACCCTTCCCTTCGTGTGGTTNACTGTTACGATTTGTATCACTTCACGATTTGGTAAATATAAAACAAAACCCTTTTTTTAAACATAATCCAAATCGTATCCGAGATGGTCAAAGTCATATGTAAATAAAATTGTAACAGATAACCATCCTTTACCCATCATAACCAATTCAAATCACAGCATAGATCGTGTTTCAAAATTTGAAATGCAAAACGGCTTGTCTATAATAGATGCAACAAAACATTCAATCGCAACCGATTTAAAACAATCAAATCCATATTATGATTAATAGAATCAAAACCAAATCCAATTAAAATGATAACAAAATTCGATTTACCAAAACAAAATTATATACAGCAATGCATGTTTATGTGACAGAGCAGCTCAATGATGTACACAGAGTTTACAAATGTGCCATATAAATGGGTGAAATTTTTACCAGCGAGGTTGTTGAGGTTATGCCAATTTCGAATTGACAATTGTCGTGGCTGACTCGACATTCTTGAACAGAATTGAACCAGTAGTTCGTTGTTTCTTGTCAGTGGGTTGCACCTTCGCATCATGACCGGTGAGTTTTGCCACTTGATCTTCCAGGGCATGGATTCTGTATTGCAACATCGGCACATCTAAGTAGTATCTCTCCAACCATAAACCACACTGATCGCATGGTGGAACAGTTGTTTGAGTAGAAGGGGGTTTCGACGAGTCACCGAGGGTTCCACGAGGTAGTTCAATGCCAGGAAAATTAGGATCATCCCGCAGACAAGGTGGTAAATTCTTGACAAAGTCATACGAAGGTTTGTCACATAAGCCTTCTGAGTAAGGATACTCGTTTGCGAGAAAACGTTAAATCTCCAAATCAAAAGCTTCACTGACCACGATAGGCTCAGGGTTGGAAGGGATTCTAGGATTATTTCTTGCCATGCGAGAGATTAACCGAGCATTTTTCTTGCCTTTAGAATTAACACCAGTTTTAGCTTTAGGCTTTTTGGCTGTGGGTTTAGCAATTTCGACCTGTTTGGTAACAGACATGGGCAAGTTCACGAGTGAGTCGGGTAGAGGTTTGGGTAGCAACACGCTGTAAGGCACAAGGATAGGTTTTCTTTCGGTCACCATAGGTTTATAAACCTGTGTTGGGTTTGATTCTTCAAAGCCATTACAACTTAGAAAATCACCCCAACAGTCATGACGTAACCCCAACTCATAGACCATAAACATTTTAATCAACCCAAAATGGAAGAGGCTAGTATCGGCCTGGTTACATTTGTACATTTCAGCCATCTTAACAGACTTCTATGCAGGTAGTGGGGCATACTAAGCTCGTATCCTGTAAAAACCATCAATAGACGAAGGTGAAACAAGAAAACAAACCCGTACCTGCCCTCGCAAGTAATGAATTGCTTGATTATCATTAGCAGGTCATGCCAACGTGGTTTTAACATTTTTACAGGCAAACCTTTGTCGCAGGAGTTCACCATTCGATATTGGAAGAGCAATGTCCATGGGACATCTTCCACCTTGCAAATTTTGGACCACTTCTGTCCCGTAGCAAGAAGACTGGTTGCCGAGCTAAGAAATTGTTCATTAATTTCCAGTTGCACATCCCCAACTTTGGCTCGGCAGCCATCGAATGATAACGCAAATTGCCGAGCCACACTAGGGTTATAACCATCGAATTTCCTTATGAACAGGAGCCATCCGAATTTCTCCAGGTCGCTATAAGAGCCATCGAACATCAACAATGCTTGGCAACCGTTGGGCTTGGTCCTTACGACAGGAGCCATGGCTTCTATGAATAGTAGGGTTTGAATCGAACAAAACAATACACAGGGTCGAAAATGGTTACGACTAACAGCTGTAGCGCTCAAAGAGGAAAGGATTAATTGTATGCATGTGAAGGTGGTGGGATTACCACCACCATGCAGAATAATAATGAAGCGGTACTGTGTTGTTCCATCCACATAATATCGTTTAAACCATATGAATCGGCCAACCGAATAATTTAGGCGGTGGACAATGTATCAACTCGCCATACCATATATTATATCGATGCGCCATTGCATAACTTAAAAATATTAAATCAAAACCCAACATTAACCAACGCACCATTGTATTAATCATGAAATCAAAAACAAACGTTTAACCAATGTTTATCCAATCGTGCCATTACATAAATTCAAACTATCAAACCAAAAGTTTACTCCATCGAAGTTTCATAACTTCAAACCTTTGCCTTTCAACCTGAAATCGAAACTCATATATTAATCATGCGCTCATAGCATAATATATAATCAATGTTTTATAAAACATTATGACAAATGCTTTTATAAAATCGATAAGTCAAGAGCTCAAAACAATAAGGATCATATCATATAAACCAACATCAATCATGAACCTTATAGAATCATATGTAACCAATAAATTTGCATGTTCAATGGCTCATTAATCAAGTAAATCCAAATGCGCAATCAAAGTAAGAGTAGGCCAAGGGACATAGTTTGAAAGAACCTTTGCAGTCATGTGATAAACCAATGGTAAAGTTCCCTTCATAAAATTAATAAAAGACTACGACAGTACAAACAACGATGAAGGGGTTTTCACACTTTCAGTTGTGAAAACTAAATCAAAACCAAGTTGCAATTGTCGCAAAAAATGAAACAAATGTCTAGTTGCAAAATGCGACGATGACTTGTCGTTCAGGAGACAATTAGGTGTAGGCAGCATTTTAGGGCAATTGAAAAAATTGAATTGGCTTCCAACAATGGCGACACAGTGGGAGAAGCAATTATCTCTGTCAAAAGAAATGAATTCAGATCAGGACAGCAAAGAAAAATTCGACTTAAAATAACAACCAGAAAATCATACCAACATCATCATCTACTATCTTTTTCAGCGATGTTTCAAAAGATGCAAACCAAAAATAGTCTTTAAGATCAGCAAGTCATGATTTTTTATGATAAAATCTTCAATACTGTTGGCATGGCCACTTCTGCCAGCAGGCGTTCATAGCCTCAACAGGGTTTCCATTTAACCCACTCGGACGTTTGTATCCTGTCAAGAAGTTATAGATTAGAATAAAGGACCTTTTAAAAGAGGTTTCTTATAATTTTACAGATTTTCATTTACCCGACATTGCTTCGCTGCCAGCAGGCCTGTTCAGTACCCCGACAAAGTTGTCTTGGTTCCATGCTTGCATTTATCCGCTGCCAGTGGACCTGTTCAATATGCCAGCGGGTTTACAAAAACTTCCCACAACTCTTATTAATATTTTTATTTTGTTTTTCTTTTGTAAATAGCTGAGCGGGGTGATGCTGAAAAATCTTGATATTTTGCCATATTTTTTAGACCTCATCAGAAATTTTTAATATTGTCCTTCATTCAGCTCCAGAAATGTTTTATTTCTAAAACAACTTACTTTGACAGGGAGACATCCTTTTGATTCATTCCTTTATGGAAAAGGGACAGCGTAAAAAGATAAAGATGATCATGACAAACTTCACTCAGAGATTGAAATTAGTAAACTTCTTTCAAACAAAATTTTCCAATCATCATTTTCATTTTTTTTTTTTAGAAATATGCCACTGATGTTCGTACAACCTTTCAGAAGTTATTTCAGCGAAGAGATTTTCCCATGGTCTTTGTCTGAATGGCTCAGTACATAGGCATGCATATGTTTCAAAAGCACACAAAACTGATCATTCAAATCAAAATAAAAAATGAAAACAAAGGCAAAAAATAACAAAAGGAAATATTTACATAATATACAAGGATAGAAATCAAGCAAAATATCTTTTCAGGGCTTGGCCATTCACCGGGTAGGTGTCAGGCTATCCTTCAAGATTCTGAAAATGAAAGGAACTAGGACCCAACTTTTCAGCAATCAAAAATGGCCCAAGCCACAAATTTTGAAACTTGGTGTGTTCACCCTTCCCTTCGTGTGGTTTGTCCCACTTTAAGACGANCATGCGCTCATAGCATAATATATAATCAAAGTTTTATAAAACATTATGAGAAATGATTTTATAAAATCGATAAGTCAAGAGCTCAAAACAATAAGGATCATATCATATAAAACTAACATCAATCACGACCCTTATAGAATCAAATGTAACCAATAAATTTGCATGTTCAATGGCTCATTAATCAAATAAATCCAAATGCGCAATCAAAGTAAGAGTAGGCCAAGGGACATAGTTTGAAAGAACCTTTGCAGTCATGTGATAAACCAATGGTAAAGTGCCCTTCAGAAAATTAATAAAAGACTACGACAGTCCAAACAACGATGGAGGGGTTTTCACACTTTCGGTTGTGAAAACTGAATCGAAACCAAATTGCAATTGTCGCAAAAAATGAAACAAATGTCTAGTTGCAAAATGCGATGATGAATTTTCGTTTAGGAGACAATTAGGTGTAGGCATCTTTTTAGGGAAATTGAAAAAATTGAATTGGCTGCCAACAATGGCGACACACTGGGAGAAGCAGTTATCTCTGTCAAAAGAAATGAATTCAGATCAGGACAGCAAAGAAAAATTCGACTTAAAATAACAACCAGAAAATCGTACCAACATCATCATCTACTATCTTTTTCAGCGATGTTTCAAAAGATGCAAACCAAAAAACAACCTCAAGATCAGCAAGTCATGATTTTTTATGATAAAATATTCAATACTGTTGGCATGGCCACTGCTGCCAGCAGGCGTTCATATCCTCAAAAGTGTTTCCATTTAACCCACTCGGACGTCTATATCCTGTCAAGAAGTTCTAGATTAGAATAAAGGACCTTTTAAAAGAGGTTTCTTATAATTTTACAGATTTTCATTTACCCAACATTGCTTCGCTGCCAGCAGGCCTGTTCAGTACCTCGACGAAGTTGTCTTGGCACCATGCTTGCATTTACCCACTACCAGCAGACCTGTTCAGTATCCCGACGGGTTTACAAACACTTCCCACAGCTCTTATTAATATTTTTAGTTTTTTTTTCTTTTGTAAATAGCTGAGCGGGGTGACGCTGAAAAATCTTGATATTTTATCATATTTTTTCAGACCTCATCAGAAATTTTTAATACTGTCCTTCATTCAGCTCTAGAAATGTTTTATTTCTAAAACAACGTACTTTGACAGGGAGACACCCTTTTCTGAGTTATTCCTTTACAGAAAAGGGACAGCGTAAAAAGATAAAGATGATCATGACAAACTTCACTCAGAGATTGAAATTAGTAAACTTCTTTCAAACAATTTTTTCCAATCATCATTTTCATTTTTCAGAAATATGTCAATGATGTTCATACAACCTTTCAGAAGTTATTTCAGCGAAGAGATTTTCCCATGGTCTTTGTCTGAATGGCTCAGTACACAGGCATGCATATGTTTCAAAAGAACACAAAATTGATCAATCAAATCAAAATCAAAATGAAAATAAAGGCAAAAAATAACAAAAGGAAATATTTACATAATATACAAGGATAAAAATCAGGCAAAGTATCTTTTCAGGGCCTGGCCATTCACCGGATAGGTGTCAAGCTGTCCTTCAATATTCTGCAAACGAAAGGAACTAGGACCCAACTTTTCAGCAATAAAAAATGGCCCAAGCCACAAATTTTGAAACTTGGTGTGTTAACCCTTCCCTTCGTGTGGTTTGTCCCACTTTAAGACGAGATCGCCTACTTCAAAATTTCTATCAGAAGCAGAATTAGAATCGAACTAGCTTTTAATCAGTTGTTGATGTTGATCTNCGTAAAAAGATAAAGATGATCATGACAAACTTCACTCAGAGATTGAAATTAGTAAACTTCTTTCAAACAAAATTTTCCAATCATCATTTTCATTTTTTTTTTTTAGAAATATGCCACTGATGTTCGTACAACCTTTCAGAAGTTATTTCAGCGAAGAGATTTTCCCATGGTCTTTGTCTGAATGGCTCAGTACATAGGCATGCATATGTTTCAAAAGCACACAAAACTGATCATTCAAATCAAAATAAAAAATGAAAACAAAGGCAAAAAATAACAAAAGGAAATATTTACATAATATACAAGGATAGAAATCAAGCAAAATATCTTTTCAGGGCTTGGCCATTCACCGGGTAGGTGTCAGGCTATCCTTCAAGATTCTGAAAATGAAAGGAACTAGGACCCAACTTTTCAGCAATCAAAAATGGCCCAAGCCACAAATTTTGAAACTTGGTGTGTTCACCCTTCCCTTCGTGTGGTTTGTCCCACTTTAAGACGAGATCGCCTACTTCAAAATTTCTATCAGAAGCAGAATTAGAATCGAACCAGCTTTTAATCAGTTGTTGATGTTGATCTAATTTACATTTGGCTTGGGTTCTTACTTCTTCTAACTTCATCAAAGTGTTAATACGACTTTCTAAAGGGGGACATTCTTATTCTTGGACCTTTTGTGACAATTGGAGCGAAGGAAGAAGAACATGAGGAGGCAAAATGGCTTCTCTACAATAAACAAGGAAAAATGGGGAATTACCTATAGCATCTTTGGGCATTACTCTATCAGCCCACGGTGCATTAAGCAGTGCGGTGTGCTAGTTCTTGTGATTTTCAGCCACGGTTCTCTTGATAATCTTGATCAAGTTTTTGTTTGTTGATTCTGCTAAGCCGTTTCCCTGGGGGTAATAACTAGCGAAATAATTCAGCTTTATTCCCTTATCTAAGGCAAACTCACTCACTTCAAGAGAGGAAAAGTACAAAGCGTTATCAAAGACTAGACAATCAGGGATGCCAAAACGGGTGATGATATTTGAATTCAGAAAGGTGATCACCTGACATGTGTTAACAGTTCTTAGCGCGGCAGCTTCAGACCATTGAGTAAAGTAATCAGTGGATGTCACAATATATTTGTGCTGCTGTGAGGATGGAGGGTTAATAGGACCAATGATATCAAGGCCCCATTGCTGGAAAGGAGAATCGACTGTAACGGGCTGCAAGGGGAAGGCTAATTTTTGCAATCGCCCTGACGCTTTCTGACAAATAATACATTTTCGGCACAAGGTGTGGGCATCTCTAAAAAGCGTTGGCCAATAATAACCATCTCTTAAGACTTTTTGAGCAGTGGTATTGCCACCAAAGTGACCACCAGCTTCTCCTGCATGCAACTCAAGTAAGACTTCCTCTGCTTTGTCCTTCTCAAGACAACGCATTAGTACGCCATCAAAATTCTGATGAAACAGTATACCATTAACTAGATGAAAGGAGGCAGACTTTAGTCTCAATGCTCTTCTCTTGGTAGGGAAAGGTGACGGGGTGTTGATCCATGTTGAAGACAGTGTCTAATATCGTCGTATCAAGGACTCACTAGGTTTTGTGTGCAACAAATCAAACTGTGATCGTGTTGTTCTAGGATTGATGTGTCACTA
Organism: Picea glauca; assembly: GCA_000966675.3. Classification (NCBI taxonomy): domain Eukaryota; kingdom Viridiplantae; phylum Streptophyta; class Pinopsida; order Pinales; family Pinaceae; genus Picea; species Picea glauca. The sequence continues at coordinate 11,390 of JZKD02S2108480.1, forward strand.
TCTTCTTGCTGTTCAGTTTCTGAATCAACTACCAACTTACACAACCCTTGGCCTCTCATGATATGAGCGGGATTGATTTCCAATTCATACTCCTGCAAGGAGGTGACCCAGTTGTCTCTTTTCTCTCCTAACTCTTTTTGCACTAACAAGTTCCTAACGGTAGGGTAAGGGACAATGACCTTCGTCCTTGACTTCAAAAGATAGGACCGGAAATGCTTAACTGCCTTGAACATAACGTAGGCTTGCCGATCGACCGCTGGGTAATTAAGTTCAGCACCTTTGAAAGAAGAGCTCATAAAGGCGATGGGTACTTTGTTTTTCTCAGAATTCTTCTGAGTTAGGACTGCGGCATAGGAACGATCAGAGGCAAAAGTATAGAGTGTAAAATCTTTAGGAACGATCAGAGGCAAAAGTATAGATGGAGCTTCTATTATGGCCTTCTTTATAGCGTTGAAAGATTGGTTTTCAGTTGGTCCCCAGTGATATTGGGTGTCTTTCTTAATCAAGTTCTGGAGAGGCCTGACCATTTGGAGAAACTGGGGACAAATCTCCTCACGAAATTATCTGGCCTAGGAAAGAATGCATAGATTTATTGGAGGTAGGTGGGGGAAGTTTAGCGATGACTTGGGTCCTCTCTGGGTCAATAATCATTCCATCACTAGACACAATGAATCCTAGTAATTTACCATGCTCTACTGCAAAGATGGACTTCTTAGGGTTCAAGGAGATGTCGTATTTACGACAACGGAGCAGAACGGCTCGTAAGTGAGCTAGATGATCGTTTTTGTTTTTAGAGTAAACGGTCACATCATCTAAGTAGACTACTACAGAGTTATTGATAAAGCCTCGGAAATAAATATCCATTTCTCTCTGAAAGGTAGCACCAACATTAATCAATCCAAAGGGCATTTTGCGATAAGCATAAGTGCCCCACGGAGTACGAAAGGTAGTTTTTAGTTGGTCTGACGGAGACATCAAGACTTGGTTGTATCCAGAGAAACCATCCAACAAGGATAGCCTCTCAGAACTAGATACTTGTTGAAGTATCTGTTCCATGGGAGGGACAGGATAATTATCTTTATCAGACGCTTTGTTGAGGTTCCGAAAATCGACACAAAGTCGAATTTCTCCATTTTTCTTCCGCACTGGGACGAGGTTGGACACCCATTGGGTGTGTCTAACAGGAAAAATTATTTTAGCACCCAAGAGTTTATTCAATTCTTTTTGTATGGTCGGTTCTAGTTTAGGATGCATTTTCCTCAGTTTCTGTTGGAAGGGCAAGGTTTGGGGCTTCATTGGGATGACATGCTATATAATATTAGGATCGAACGTTTTAAGATCTTCGTAAGTCCAAGAAAAGACATCCTTGAATTCTTTAAATAATTTAACAAAAGCAACTTTTTCTTGTCTAGAACATCCCAAGCCTAAGTTGATACACTGAGGGTTTTCACTAGTCCCTAAATTGACTTTT
>JZKD02S2108480.1:12870-23512 GCA_000966675.3 Picea glauca
TTTCCCAGCTCGTATTCGAATAATTATCTTCCGCGTTGCTTCATTCCCTGATATGTTCCTTAGTTGTTGAAACATGCTTCTTCAAGATCGAAGGTCCGCTGAGTTATACATTTTGTAGCTGTATTATATTTGTCTATACGCCTATGGATATAGCCTGGTCCCCCAAACTATCATGCTTCCACAGTGATATAACATTTCACTAAATTTCTGAAATTTGGATCATGATCTGAAAATTGTTATGGTGATAACATTGGCTCCAACTGGGGATGTTATCCTCCTTGCGAGGTAGAAAAGAACTCATAGAACTGGTGCCTAATCCATTGGGTTTCTCCCAAAACATGTTTGTGTACCTTGCTCTGACCTGTCACCAGTGTCTGCTGAAAACCAAACTTTGTACACTGCGCTCAACTGGATACTGAATAATGAATACACTGCTAAAATCTAACTGCACACACTACTGGAAATCTAAACTGAAAAATTCTTGACCAACAAGCTTATTTTCTCACTCCTACCTACTCTAAAACTGCTGAAATGAATACTCAATCAAGTAATGTTAAAGTGCCAATAAAACCAATCAGGCAATTGGCTTCCTGATTTTTCTCCACTCATATCTTTCTTAAACATGCAGACATATGCAAAAGATGGCAGCTGAAAGTAACAATTGAATCCAAAATCTGAGCTTATGAATGAAATAAACTCCTCCTTCAATGTTGATTGTAATAGGATGGCCACAGGATCTTGAAAAATCATTTTTTCTTGATGAGAAAAAATAGAAAAAAAAGCCTCTTTCATAAGTGTTTGTTGCTCTTGTTCTATTTCTTCTGATTTGAGAACATTTTCAAATGAAATGGAAGCAATAGGTTTTTCTACTTCTCCATGCCTCTCAAAAAAAAAATCATACATTTTTGAACATCTTCAAATATGACAGCCATATTATGTGCATCAAGACTATCCTCTTGTTCATTAAACAATTCTAATTTGTTTTCATTAAACTTTTGGAAATTTGTTTGAGGATTGTTATTTTGAATTTTAAATGAATGAATGGAAATAAGTTCTTGTTCATAATCTTCTTGCAAATGTGAAAAGCTAACATCATGCACTATTTCACAGTCTAGAGTTCCCATGGATGCACTTTCAAAACCATGATTTTCAAATGAATCAAATAAAATCACTACCTATTCATTATCTTTCTATATTTCTGATTGAAAAATGGCGTATATTGTTTTGTTGCTTTCCTGAAGCTCTATGTGATTTGTTTGTTCATTGCTGGAAGTTTCCATAAATGCAATTTCAAAATCCTCTTCCATGTCTAGGCCACTTAGAATTTGAACAACCATATCATTCATAGGGGGAAAAAGACAACCTTGAAACACTTTGTCTTGCTAAAAATCTTGTTGAATATCTTCATCAAGTTCAGGGGAAGGAAAATGACTTTCAACAACAATTTCTTGATCAGCTTCACCTTCAAACAAAGGAGGGGATACTATTTGTTGTTGTGCTGAATATTCATAAAGGGCTTTTATGATTTCATCATGCATACACTCTTCATTTCCAAAATCATTTTCAAGGTACTTAATGAAATGTTCACAAAATTCACAACAATCTTCAAACACCAAGGATGAAGAATTAGATTCTCCATAATGCTTAAAGAATGTTATATGGAAATCTTTAAGAGAGTATAAGCTGCTTGGTTTCAAACCTTCATACCATAATCTTGGTCTCCCCTATAAAGTAGCCATAAACATTTTCATCAAACAATCCTCATGAAATTCAACCCCCAACTTACATATGTGCATGTGAAGTCTAATCAAGTGCAAGGCAACATCATTTCCTTTCCCGTCTTCGAATTTAGGAAAATATTTTTGCCAATTTATGTGAGGAATATGATTTGGAAAGACATGAATATGAGATCAATTCATTGGAGCATACCTTGTAGATATTGAACTCATCTTCGGATAGTGGAGTCGCCAATGATGTTTTGGAAGCTAGATTATGCATTGAGAGCTGAGTCGCCACTAAAAATTCAAATTTTTGGATTCTTCTACCGATGGAATCGCCTTCAAACTGATTTTTGATGTGTGGAGTCACTAGAGCGGGAATATATCTAATATGTGCCTAAGTTTCTGCTGCTATTAGACCTTAGAGCTCAACCATGTCATTCTTCCCAGGGAAAATTTTTCAATTTCGTCCCCGACAATGGCGCCAAAATGTTATCACTCTGTAAATTATGTCCGACTGAATAAACAAACGAGAGAGGTAACTGTTTCAACCAGCTTTAGAGCTGAGGCACTAGCCTGCCTAACTCAGAGAGGGCTCTCTCATGTCACTTGATATATCTATGGCAATCGGTGGCTAGATTTGGTTTTTTTGGGGGATTTTTATAAATTTGTTGGCTAAGAAGGGGAGGAACACACAGGGCTATGAAGTCAAAATTTTGAAAGTGAACGAAGACAATGCATAGACTGATAGAACTCTCTAGAGGACAAAGGCTAAATAAGGTGATGAATCTGAGTTATTCTTAAAATAAAAATATGTGTAGGAAGATAAAGAAGACAAATAACTGCATCAGAGCATTGCTGAAACAAATTTTGAATAAGTTAAGAAGACAATCACATTGTTTAAATTGCTTAGATCAAGAGTGTCGCAGGATGAATTCTAGGCCTTTAAACTCTCCAATTTAAACAAAAGACAGTGTAAATGGAATTAAAGAACACAAGAAATACAAACATTGAAGGAAGACAAAACTCATATCATAGCCATTAGAATCTTTTCATGAAAAATTCAAAATGCTTCTGCATATGTATTCAATTCAGTCCCAAAAAAATTACAATAGAGTCTAGAAAAACCGGAATTGTTCCCTTGCACTTCTGCCTCTCTAATACACTCAAAACCTCTAACACTTATACAGTTCGAGTTCCTTCAGTGTGCAACCGGTTACAATAATTGAAATGAAACGTTTCATCTTCTACAATGATTACAAATGAAAGTTTTCAGAAAAACGTTTCATGATCCTTGCAGATTCCTCTGACGCTCCAGCTCCTCCCTTTGGCACGTTCTCTTTGAAATGTAACTCATACTCTTTCAAATATAATTGCATTTATCGATATTCTCATTACATATTTGGGAATAACATATTTGAAATAAAAATAATTCCCAAATATTTTTCTATCCTGTATAATGAAATTTCCATAATTTAATTCATGCCCATGGTTTTTAAAACCAAGTATTGTTTGCCCAATTCACTATTTCATTGTAAAAAAAAATTACTGTTACCATTTCCCTGTAAAAAACATTTATTGTGTAATGTTTTTCCAATTTACCGTTTCACTGTGGAAAAGCATTTACTATGTGTTTTTTCCAGTTGGTAAAATACCTTCTATCTTCTTCTTTTACTCCTGTAAATATTTGGATAAAGAATTATCCAAGTCTGTGTTCACGTGCATCTTCCCATTTAAATCCTTTGCATGGAAATAAGCATTAATGTCTTTAATTTTTAAAATGTGAATTTTACCTCAGTAAAACAATTTCACGGCGAGGAATAATTTCTTTTATTGGAAATCCCATAATCATTATTGAAATGCACTCCTGGAAAAATGCCACACATAAAACATATGATAAATGCTTTCATTTATTATATCGGGATTTGGCTAAAGTGGTTTAAATCAACTTCTTTTACCTTCGATGTGCTCCACGTAAAAACACGTGTCCACCAAAGAAACCATGGTAGTATTCCCCGGTCTGCTTTCACAAAATTAACCTTCTCGCTACTTCAATCCCCAACATGTATGTGCACCCTCCATTCAACCTTTGACTTTTCCACATTATAAATTGAGATTCGTGCCCATGATATGACGTGATTTCATAAATTAAACATTGGATTAAATATTAATATAAATATAAAAATATTTATATTAATAATAAAAAACCCCTTTTTCTCTTTTCGAAGGGCTTTGGGCATATGAGGCTTAACTGATGACTTTGTGGATAGGATAAGGGTTCTTAATAAAAGGAATATTTTTCATTTTCTACGGGAATACAAAAATAAGGGTAAAACTAAATGAAGTGATTGAACTAAGGGATTTAGATAAGAATTAAGGCTAGGTATAGGCTTGGGATTTTTGCCAACTTTTGACTCATGGAGTACATGACTATTTTGGATGATCTATTGGGTGAAGGATTTAGGTGATGGGAGCTTGACAAAGCTGGTTAAACAGTTTGAAAATCTGAGTGGAAAAATAACACAAGGACAAGATGCATTGGGAAAAAATCAATGCAAATAAGCAGGTGATCTATGGTCCGCCGAGCTTCATCAAATTTTGATATCAGGGGTTGGAAAACACGGTTTAGGTAGACCTATTTTCTCTCCGATGTGCCTCTGAGGGAACCACGTGTCCATGAACGAAACCATAATGGTTTCCTCGACCCGTATTTGAATAATTATCTTCTACGCTGCTTCATTCCCCAATATGTTCCTTAGCTGTTGATCCAGGCTTCTTCAAGATCGACGATCCACTGAGTTATACCTTTTACACCTCCGCTATATTTGTCTATATGCCTCTGGATATAGCCCGGTTCCCCAAACTATCATGCTTCCACAATGATATAACATTTCACTAAATTTATGAAATTTGGATCATGATCTGAAAATTGTTATGGTGATAACATTGGCTCCAACTAGGGATGCTATCCTCCCTGCAAGGTAGCAAAGAACTCATAGATCTGATTCCTGATCCATTGGGCTGCTCCCAAAACATGTCTGTGTACCCTACTCCGACCTGTCACTTGTGTTTTCTGAAAACCAAACTCTGTACCTTGCTCTCAACTGGATATTTAATATTGAATACACTGCTAAAATATGACTGCACACACTACTGGGAATCCAAACGGAAAAATTCTTGAGCAACAATATTATTTGCGCACTCCTACCTACTCTAAAACTACTGAAATGAATACTCAATCAAGTAATGCTAAAGTGCCAATGCAACCAATCAAGCAATTGGCTTCCTAATTTTTCTCTGCTCATATCTTTCTTAAACATGCAGACATATGCAAAAGATGGCAGCTAAAAGTAAAAATTGAATCCAAAATTTGAGTTTATGAATGAAGTAAACTCCTCCTTCAATGATGACTGTAATAGGATGGCCACAAGATCTTGAAAAATCATTTTTTCTTTATGAGCAAAAACAGAAAGAAAAGCCTCTTTCATAAGTGTTTGTTGCTCTTGTTCTATTTCTTCTGATTTGAAAACATTTTCAAATGAAATGGAAGCAATAGGTTTTTCTACTTCTCCATGCCTCTCAAAAAAAACTTTCATACATTTTTTAACATATTCAAATATGACAACCATATTATGTGCATCAAGACTAACCTCTTAATCATCAAACAATTCTGATTTGGTTTCATTAAAGTTTTGGAAATTTGTTTGAGGACTGTCATTTTGACTTTTAAATGAATGAATGGAAATAAGTTCCTGTTGGCAGCCAATTCAATTTTTCGATTGCCCTAAAATGCTGCCTACACCTAATTGTCTCCTGAACGACAAGTCATCGTCGCATTTTGCAACTAGACATTTGTTTCATTTTTTGCGACAATTGCAACTTGGTTTCGATTCAGTTTTCACAACTGAAAGTGTGAAAACCCCTTCATCATTGTTTGGACTGTCGTAGTATTTTATTAATTTTCTGAAGGGCACTTTACCATTGGTTTATCACATGACTGCAAAGGTTCTTTCAAACTATGTCCCTTGGCCTACTGTTACTTTGATTGCGCATTTGGATTTACTTGATTAATGAGCCATTGAACATGCAAATTTATTGGTTACATATGATTCTATAAGCGTCATGATTGATGTTGGTTTAATATGATATGATCCTTATTGTTTTGAGCTCTTGACTTATCGATTTTATAAAATCATTTGTCATAATGTTTTATAAAACATTGATTATATATTATTCTATGAGTGCATGATCAATATATGAGTTTCAATTTCAGGTTGAAAGGCAAAGGTTTGAAGTTATGAAACCCCGATCTGGTAAATTTTTGGTTTGATAGTCTAAATTTATGCAATGGCACGATTGGATAAACATTGGTTAAACGTTTGTTTTTGATTTCATGATTAATACAATGGTGCGTTGGTTAATGTTGGGTTTTTATTTAATGGTTTTAAGTTATACAATGGCGCATCGATATAATATATGGTATGGCGAGTTGATACATTGTCCACCGCCTAAATTATTTGGTTGGCCGATTCATATGGTTTAAACGATATTATGTGGATGGAACAACACTGTACCGCATCATTATTATCCTGCATGGTGGTGGTAATCCCACCACCTTCGAACACATACAATTAATCCTTTCCTCTTTGAGTGTTGCAACTGTTAGTCGTAACCATTTTTGACCCTGTGTATTGTTTTGTTCGATTCAAACCCTACTATGCACAGAAGCCATGGCTCCTGCCGTAAGGGCCGAGCCCAACGGTTGCCAAGAATTGCTAATGTTCGATGGCACTTATAGCGACCTGGAGAAATTCGGATGGCTCCCATTCATAAGGAAATTCGATGGTTATAACCCTAGCGTGGCTCGGCAATTTGCGTTATCATTTGATGACTGCCGAGCCAAAGTTGGGGATGTGCAACTGGAAATTAATGAACAATTTCTTAGCTCGGAAACCAGTCTGCCTGCTACGGGACAGAAGTGGTCCAAAATTTGCAAGGTGGAAGATGTCCTGTGGACATTTCTCTTCCAATCTCGAATGGTGAACTCCTGCGACAAAGGTTTTCCTGCAAAAATGTTAAAACCACGTTGGCATGACCTGCTAATGATAATCAAGCAATTCATTACTTGTGAGGGCAGGTATGGGTTCGTTTTCTTGTTTCACCTTCGTCTATTGATGGTTTTTATAGGATACGAGCTTAGTATGCCCCACTACCTGCATAGAAGTCTATTTAAGATGGCTAAAAGGTACAAACATAACCAGGCCGATACCAGCCTCTTCAATTTTTGGTTGATTAAAATGTTTATGGTCTATGAGTTGGGGTTACGTCATGACTGTTGGGGTGATTTTCTGAGTCGTAATGGCTTTGAAGAATCAAACCCACCACAGGTTGATAAACCTATGGTGACCGAAAGCAAACCTATCCTTGTGCCTTACAGCGTGTTGCTACCCAAACCTCTACCCGACTCACCTGTGAACTTGCCCATGTCTGTGACCAAATAGGTCGAAATTGCTAAACCCGCAGCCAAAAAGCCTAAAGCTAAAACTTGTGCTAATTCTAAAGGCAAGAAAAATGCTCGGTTAATCTCTCGTATGGCAAGAAATAAACCTAGAACCCCTGCCAACCCTGAGCCTATCGTGGTCAGTGAAGCTTCTGATTCAGAGATTGAAAGTTTTCTTGCGAACGAGTATCCTTACTCAGAAGGCTTGTGTGACAAACCTTCGTATGACTTTGTCAAGAATTTACCACCTTGTCTGCGGGATGATCCTAATTTTCCTAGAATTGAACTACCTCGTGGAACCCTCGGCGACTCGTCGAAACCCCCTTCTGCTCAAACAACTGTTCCACCATGCGATCAATGTGGTTTATGGTTGGAGAGATACTACTTAGATGTGTCGATGTTGCAATCCAGAATCCATGCCCTGAAAGATCAAGTGGCAAAACTCACCGGTCATGATGCGAAGGTGCAACCCACTGACAAGAAAAAATGAACTACTGGTTCAATTCTGTTCAAGAATGTCGATTCAGCCACGACAATTGTCAATTCGAAATTGGCATAACCTCAGCAACCTCGCTGGTAAAACTCTCACCCATTTATATGGAACATTTGTAAACTCTGTGTACATCATTGACCTGCTCTGTCACATAAACATGCATTGTTGTATATAATTTTGTTTTGGTAAATCGAATTTTGTTATCGTTTTAATTAGATTTGGTTTTGATTCTATTAATCATAATATGGATTTGATTGTTTTAAATCGGTTGCGATTGAATGTTCTGTTGCATCTATTATAGACAAGCCGTTTTGCATTTCAAATTTTGAAACAYGATCTATGCTGCAATTTGAATTGGTTATGATGGGTAAACGATGGTTATCTATTAYAATTTTATTTACATATGACTTTGACCAKCTCGGATACGATTTGGATTATGTTTAAAAAAAGGGTTTTGTTTTATATTTACCAAATCRTGAAGTGATACAAATCGTAACAGTCATCMAACTCCYGGCCARTCAATTTGTTGTGKTCAKTYGACCCTGTTCTATTTTGAATTGGAATGACAGTKTATTTTCAGTTACGRATGGATTTGTAAAACAAAATGATCATGCCCAGGATGATGAATTKTTCTATAATTGGCTYAGACCYGATTTATTTGATTGYCGCCCARCTTATGYTGTTCGATCTTGACTATGTTACACCCARCAAATGAAAWCTATGGTGGTTTTGGTCAATACTGYTACRCATGTTTYGTWTTGAGTATGTCGTAAYAGCCTTCCCATATTTGATTACAACAGAATGAATCTTATGCATAATCTCTACAGCCTGCCTATCTTTACCATGGATTGAAACGACATGAAATTTATGCTACAGCTATAACATATATGTTGTGTTCAATGATATCGATTATAGTTATGTTATGGCATATCATATATTGTATACGATTCTGTTCGATTATGGTTGTGGATTACGATTACATCGTATCTCATATCACTTGATTCACTGCTTAATTTCATTTGATACGAAACAGGCCTGTCAAGGTTTGACCATGTTTTATGGTAACTAAAAATAGAGCATTCTTTACTCTGTTTCGATTGCATTCATTTGGACATTGTTTAATGTGAATGATAATTTCATTTGAATTATTAGTAATTCATTTTTGAGGATTATTAAAAGATGATTTGATTTTATTTTATTTGATTGTATCTGGTCCTGTTTTCTATTCTTGACTAGCTACAAAATCAGATGATTCTGTAGCTAAGTCCGTGGAGTCAATTTTTTATTGTTTTCTTAATGAAATATCTTTCTAATTTGATCTTTGTGTTCTATTGTAGGTAAATTCGAATTGGCAATAGATATGATGAGAAGTTAGGGGATGTTTTACATATATCACTTGCATTTTATTTCTTTAGTTTAGGTGATTTTGGGATATCTCCCAGATTGTGTAAAACTATTTGAGATTATCCACAAGGAAGTTTTCCCTTGTGAAGAGACCTATATATACTTATGATTTTTGTAATAATGTTCATCCTCAGTTGTGGGAGAACAAGGATATGGAGTTCTAATATAGACTGGATCAGAATTGATGTTTTGTCATAGCTTTAGCTTCTCAACATATCATAATTTTGTTTCATGTTTTGTATATCACTTTGTTTATGATTTATGATTACTTTAGCTATCTAAATCAAATGCAAATGATATAATTCTAATCATTGCCATCCATATCTTGTCTCTTCCAAATAGATAAAAGACATAACAATTGTTAATTCATTTTGTGAATGATAGTTTTACCTTCTTCGTAAATTGAATTGTTATATATAAGTTCTCTGCATGATAGGTTTTCCTTATTGCAGGAGTTTATAATCATAAGATTGTTATGATTTTCTTTTATGTCTTGTTTGTCCTGTAAAACACTTCAAGAAGCAGCATAGCTGATCGTTTACGAAAAGCTTAAGGACTAAACAGTGTGAGTTTCCCTCCTCCAAACAGCTTAAGGAGTCATCATACACAGGACAGACTTGGAGCATTTCCAGGTCAATTAGCTTGTTGTTTACTATTTTCATTAAGTAGTTTAATATAGATATAATCTTAATTAGATTTATATTACATTGTTTAATTTCAGTAAATATATTAGATCGTTTAATTTCATTATTTTTTATTTCTTTTTCATAAAATATAAAAATCAAAAAAGAGATTCTTGGCTGTCTTAAGGCAGCAATTACATGAATTTTGCAGGTTTTAATTAAATCTGTAGGCTGTTTATAATGTACATTTATGAATAAGAAATATTATAACTGATAATTAGATAGCTGATTTGAATCATCATAATAGTAGTTAGTCGATTGTATATAATAGTTAGAATAGTTAGATTTAGTTTTAATTAAAATTAGTAACTTGTTTTAATTAGATTAGTATATTAGTTAGTTAGTTTAGTTTGNTTTATTAGTTTTATTTAGTTTAGTTTCTTTTACATAGTTTAATTTTGTTTATTAGTTTAGTTAGATTCAGATCAGTTTTCTCTTTGGTTTTCTTAGGAGACCTTAGAGCGGCCAACAGAGCCATTAAACTCATCAGGGTGGTCCATTCCAAACGGCTTGGGTTATTTAGACAACCCCGGACCGGTTCCACTCTCCCAGTTGATGGACGGTCAATTTCTCCGGTCAACAAATGGCGCCCTCCAACCTTCCACACCCAATTCCCTAATGGCAAATCAGAACAACCCTGCTAGACCCTGGTTGGACCAGGATGCTGTAGATGTACCTGGAGCCCAACACCCTTTACCTAAGCACCCGGAGAAATGGCTTCCTAAGTTCGATCCCGATTCAAAACAGATAGCTGAAGATCATATCAAAAAAATTATGTTAGCCATCAGACTCCGTAACGTTGAACATGAAGATGTTGTCTGTAGGTTGTTCCCTTACACCTTTG
>JZKD02S2108491.1:31697-47620 GCA_000966675.3 Picea glauca
AACCTCGTCCACAGGCTCAGGGATTTGTTATTCTCCCTAGGTCAAAGTGTTTCCCAAGATTCTTGCCATATATATTTTCTCTAGGACCAGATCTTGTACTTCTTTGATAGGGGAAACTTTTGGATGTTCCAATAGAAAGACCTCCATCTCAAGTTCATCGGCTGATGAAGTATCGGCATTAATTAGAGACATAGTCACAAGCTCAATACTTACTTGCCAATCTCTAGCTTTTGCAATTCCTCTTCTTGTTGACCAGAACCTAGCTCATCCTTGGAGCTATCTTTTGGGGTCCCCCATTGGTCGAAAAAATCAGTGTCTAAGGTACTCTTGGCCTCATGGTCTCCCTGTAGGGGGTTTGGAATTGATGCATTGGGAGTTGGAGTAGATGTCCCCCTTGGTTATTTCTCCTTTGTAATTGGTAGTGGATTTATAAGTGAGACCTTTAAGCTCTCTTCATCATCATAGATATTAATTAGATCAAAGAGGGTATTAGCCACACCTGTTTCACCTAGTTTTCTTGGAATCTCATGTTGGGTTGGAATAGTCACCGGTGATATGGCATGTGGTGAAAAAACTCTAGGGTTTTATGGATCAACGTTTTCCTCCTATGGGGTCGATTCTGAGCCATTTAGCTCCTCTTTGATGTTGATTGGGTTTATCAGGATAATCCTCATAGGCTATAATAGTTGAGGATAATTTTCTAACTGTTGGATGAATTTTTGGAATTCTTTTAATAACAACATTCCCCTCCTTTGTGCCTTTGTGGCTTATGCTTGTCTATTTTCTTCTCTAACCTTGAGGGCTTCTTGAGCTTCTTGTTCTATTGTTTTGACTTGCTCATCCATGCTCATAGATTTGAACCTAGTCATATTTGGGTTAGCTTTTCTCTGTAGTACTTCCTCCCAGTCCTGACCACATTATGTAAGTATCTCATCTTCAAAATTATCATGTGTCTATGGCCAAAAAGAAGAGACTTGTGATGCATGTTGAAGAACTAGGCCTTTAGGGTCATATTTGTGAAATCGTCTTATTGGGAACCTGTATTCTAGCTGTCTCAAACCCTCTTGTTTTTCCTTCATAGTATCCTTCACTATGAAAAACCCTAAATGGAAACCATAGGGTATGAATGCTCATTTCTTGTCTTTAACCAAAGTGGCATTATATCCCTGCAGGATGTTCTGGTAATAGATTTCTCCTACGAAGAGTTGGTCTGGGACATGAGTGGGGAGTAAATGTGGTGCACTGGTGGCCCCAAAAACACTCATATAAGTCATCATTTCATCTAGGTACCAATGGCCTACTTTTGAAATCATTTTCTTGGCCGCTACAAACAGTCTCAGACACTCTTTCTTGAAAATAATAAAATAGACCCGAGCTATGAATTCATTGAAGATGAGAGCATAAGATATTTTGTACCTATTTTCCCATAGGATATTGAAGTAGACATGTACAGGTAGCTCGGTGACATGCTAGCTCAGATTTCTGTCGACAAAGACATTCCTTACTCAGATCACGTCTAGCAAATATGAAGCCAGGTGAAAAGTGGGTGCTTCTCCATCCTTTGGTGTCTAAGCCTGCAATATGATCATGCTCAATTGCTTAGAAATGATTTCTCTCCTGTTGAATCTACTTCCAGAGATGGCCACAATGTATTCTAGGGGAATCCATGCCTCCGAGAACTTAGCACAATATCTCTCCCCATAAAATAGACAGATTAGAGCCATTAAATATGTGTATGGCTCCTTTAGATTTGTTGTCCTGTACTAGTCATTGCTCTGGTTTGTGAATTTTTTTTCTTCCTTCTACTAGGAGGCCATTAATCAGTTGGTATCATGGAACTCATAGAAATTCACTACGAAATGTGTATTTAACCACTTCTCTGGGTCCCTGATCTTGTAATATTTTTGGACCTCTGTCGAGAGAAAATCACTGACACATCTGCCATTCTCATCATTGACTAGGCACTTCATCGCATATGTATGATCGATTATCCACCTCAGAGTCTCAATACATGGAAATATTTTGGTTTGGTAGGCTACCATATGAAGCCATGACTACCATATGTTTGGAAAAACTTGGTCTTCGAGTGCCCTTACATTCGGGTCATTGTGGGGAATAAATTCCAGGTAATCTTCCTTGTTAATTATGTTGAATAAATCTCCCCATTACGGGAGCATTTTCTTTGACCCAATTCTTTCTTCTGTATCGCCAAAAGAAGGGGGCTGAGAAAATTCCTTATTAGTTTATGTTTTGATGACCAGTTCCCCTCTAGTAGAAAATTCTAACTTCCTGGACGCACCGGGAGAATATCCTTCACCGACCTATGCTTCCTTCAATTTTGGTGCCCTTAGCGAGCGACTAGTCATTGGCTTCCTTGGAGGAATTTTTCTGCAAAGAGAGAATAGTTAGACACCATGTTGCAGAGAGAATATTGATATATAAATAAGATGTGACCGTCGAAATGATAAAATAACCACATACCTCTTCTTTGCACTATCTTAACTTGGTTTTGAAATTATGAGAATCAAGTGAAACTCTTGAGATGCTCTTTTCACTTCTTCGATAGCTCTGGAAATGAGAAACTTGTGTGCAGAAAGTTGGGGTTCGAAAATTTTCTAGTGATTTAAAAGCAGAGAATACTTACCTTGTTGCATAATTTCATCAATTCTAGGTGTAAGTGTGGTTCTACAAAATTTGTCGCCAGATCTACATTATGCTCGAGATTAAATGCAATCATAGGTTGGTGGCACATGAGTGTGCTACATTGTGGTTCATCGACGATTTCAAATTCCCTTTATTCAATTGGTGAATGGGGTAGAAACGTATGCAGAGAGAAATATTAATTGGCCTATTAAATGGCATAATTTGATCTTATTTTGTGTTGGAAATGTCCCATCATTCTGCTAATTTAAACGGCTAGATTGAGAGTCGATGATTTTCTTTAGACATTGTTCGTTGATATCTCATGGAAAAAGATCTGATGTTGATCCATGTTGTCATACATCCCTGATGTGGAAATGATGACCTGGAAGTGTGACTAGGACACGGGGAAACCTATGGTGACTCAGGATGAAACTAGGTCGTACGAAATTCCTATGTGTTAAAGACACGTGGCCTTTGAAATTGACTTCTTCGTTTAAGAGTTTACTCGGAATCAGGGATTTTTGTTAGATAAGAGTTTTAACAAAAAAATCCTACCTTGACGATGCCAAAAAAGTATCAAGGATTGGTGATCGATGATATTTTTAAACAAGTGTCCCCGGATTACCCCCCTTGAAACTTTCTGATGCCGAACATGCATCAGTGATCGGTAATCGACGATGTATCGATGTGAAAATTTTCCATGATTTAAATCTTTGAGATTTCACCAACCCCGAACACATGCATCAGTAATCAATCATCGAAGGTTCATCATAGCCCATGTCAATGTTTATCCCTCTCATATTTCTCCGATGTCGATGGGATGTCGGCCATTTCCTGAATATTCTTTGTGAACAACCAACGCAATCCTCCTTCGTTTTTTCCCAATTCCAATGATACATCGGTGATTGAATATTATTGTCACTAGGTGGTCATTTTTTCTACTTATATTTTGCTGATGTTGAAGATAGGTGCATGGGGCATAATTTTAGCTGTGAATTCTTAGTTAAAATGCCAGGTTCTTTTTAGAGAAAAACGATTTCAATTTGACAGGTCTAAATAAATCCAAACGTGATCAATGATAAGACATGGAAAAAAAAATTAATGATCCCTACACAACAAAATCAAGTAAGAAATAATAAAAGAAAATAAGTGGTACACAAAAAGAGAAAAAATTTCAAAAACTTTTAGGGTGTGTTGAGTGCTCAACAAATGGNCATTCCTTACTCAGATCACGTCTAGCAAATATGAAGCCAGGTGAAAAGTGGGTGCTTCTCCATCCTTTGGTGTCTAAGCCTGCAATATGATCATGCTCAATTGCTTAGAAATGATTTCTCTCCTGTTGAATCTACTTCCAGAGATGGCCACAATGTATTCTAGGGGAATCCATGCCTCCGAGAACTTAGCACAATATCTCTCCCCATAAAATAGACAGATTAGAGCCATTAAATATGTGTATGGCTCCTTTAGATTTGTTGTCCTGTACTAGTCATTGCTCTGGTTTGTGAATTTTTTTTCTTCCTTCTACTAGGAGGCCATTAATCAGTTGGTATCATGGAACTCATAGAAATTCACTACGAAATGTGTATTTAACCACTTCTCTGGGTCCCTGATCTTGTAATATTTTTGGACCTCTGTCGAGAGAAAATCACTGACACATCTGCCATTCTCATCATTGACTAGGCACTTCATCGCATATGTATGATCGATTATCCACCTCAGAGTCTCAATACATGGAAATATTTTGGTTTGGTAGGATACCATATGCAGCCATGACTACCATATGTTTGGAAAAACTTGGTCTTCGAGTGCCCTTACATTCGGGTCGTTGTGGGGAATAAATTCCGGGTAATCTTCCTTGTTAATTATGTTGAATAAATCTCCCCATTATGGGAGCATTTTCTTTGACCCAATTCTTTCTTCTGTATCGCCAAAAGAAGGGGGCTGAGAAAATTCCTTATTATTTTATGTTTTGATGACTAGTTCCCCTCTAGTAGAAAATTCTAACTTCCTGGCAGCACCGGGAGAATATCCTTCACCGACCTATGCTTCCTTCAATTTTGGTGCCCTTAGCGAGCAACTAGTCATTGGCTTCGTTGGAGGAATTTTTCTACAAAGAGAGAATAGTTAGACACCATGTTGCAGAGAGAATATTGATATATAAATAAGATGTGACCGTCGAAATGATAAAATAACCACATACCTCTTCTTTGCACTATCTTAACTTGGTTTTGAAATTATGAGAATCAAGTGAAACTCTTGAGATGCTCTTTTCACTTCTTCGATAGCTCTGGAAATGAGAAACTTGTGTGCAGAAAGTTGGGGTTCGAAAATTTTCTAGTGATTTAAAAGCAGAGAATACTTACCTTGTTGCATAATTTCATCAATTCTAGGTGTAAGTGTGGTTCTACAAAATTTGTCGCCAGATCTACATTATGCTCGAGATTAAATGCAATCATAGGTTGGTGGCACATGAGTGTGCTACATTGTGGTTCATCGACGATTTCAAATTCCCTTTATTCAATTGGTGAATGGGGTAGAAACGTATGCAGAGAGAAATATTAATTGGCCTATTAAATGGCATAATTTGATCTTATTTTGTGTTGGAAATGTCCCATCATTCTGCTAATTTAAACGGCTAGATTGAGAGTCGATGATTTTCTTTAGACATTGTTCGTTGATATCTCATGGAAAAAGATCTGATGTTGATCCATGTTGTCATACATCCCTGATGTGGAAATGATGACCTGGAAGTGTGACTAGGACACGGGGAAACCTATGGTGACTCAGGATGAAACTAGGTCGTACGAAATTCCTATGTGTTAAAGACACGTGGCCTTTGAAATTGACTTCTTCGTTTAAGAGTTTACTCGGAATCAGGGATTTTTGTTAGATAAGAGTTTTAACAAAAAAATCCTACCTTGACGATGCCAAAAAAGTATCAAGGATTGGTGATCGATGATATTTTTAAACAAGTGTCCCCGGATTACCCCCCTTGAAACTTTCTGATGCCGAACATGCATCAGTGATCGGTAATCGACGATGTATCGATGTGAAAATTTTCCATGATTTAAATCTTTGAGATTTCACCAACCCCGAACACATGCATCAGTAATCAATCATCGAAGGTTCATCATAGCCCATGTCAATGTTTATCCCTCTCATATTTCTCCGATGTCGATGGGATGTCGGCCATTTCCTGAATATTCTTTGTGAACAACCAACGCAATCCTCCTTCGTTTTTTCCCAATTCCAATGATACATCGGTGATTGAATATTATTGTCACTAGGTGGTCATTTTTTCTACTTATATTTTGCTGATGTTGAAGATAGGTGCATGGGGCATAATTTTAGCTGTGAATTCTTAGTTAAAATGCCAGGTTCTTTTTAGAGAAAAACGATTTCAATTTGACAGGTCTAAATAAATCCAAACGTGATCAATGATAAGACATGGAAAAAAAAATTAATGATCCCTACACAACAAAATCAAGTAAGAAATAATAAAAGAAAATAAGTGGTACACAAAAAGAGAAAAAATTTCAAAAACTTTTAGGGTGTGTTGAGTGCTCAACAAATGGCAATTATCTAGGCGAAAAAAAAAAAATTCTCCTTCCTTTGGGCGTAGCTGGTGAAAAAGTTGGTTAAGAGACTAAATGGATTTGCTTTTATCATATTATTTCCTATCCATGTGTATAAAATTTCTTGGGCTTGTAAATCTGAGTCCACATATGAAGGTCAACCCTTATCCCACCTTCATTCCTCTTGACTGTGACCCATGCCACTCTTTGACAAGATTCAGGTAAGGCATTCACTGGCTTGAGGTTGTTTTAGTTATCATTATTACCTCGCTATGGTGTTTCTCTACTACCAGCGATCATCCATAGCCCCGATGGAGTCACCCCGACGTCATATACCTTGCTCCGCTACCAACGAGTGTCCATAACCCTGGTGGAGCTATCTGCATACCCTCTCCAAATTTGCACCCATTTAATATAATTGATTTATTTCTAGTAGAAATTCCCTGAGTGAGTTGGAGAGGAGGACACATGTTATCTGGAAGATGAAATAGTTAAGGTGAAATTCTTCCTAGCTCTGTCTAGAGGTACATGTGATCCTTTCCAACTTGCCATCTTTACTTTGGGATTTACTAGACCACCAGGAAAACACTTCATCACTTACCAAGGTTTTTTGTTTTGCAAAGACAAGATATAGATATCCTTGAAGAAATTTGTAATTTCCCAACATTTCTTATGTTGCATGCAAGCATAAGTTAGGAGCAGAGTGTACTACACAAAATTTATTAAAGTCGACCAATTATTTATGAAACACAAATTTATTACAGGAAAAAACCAAACAAAATAAAAGACAAAAAATAAAAGGAATCTGTAATCAGTCTATCCTAAACCTACAAATTTATCCTAATCAAAATGTATTCTAAAATAAACATGAAGAAGACATTTTTTTTTAAACAGAAATATTGTTTTAGGGCTTGGCCATTCACAGGGAGGGTGTCAGGTTCCCCCCTCATATTTTTCATCTGATACATGCCTACCCCAATTTTCTCAGATACCTAGAAAGGTTTGGGCCATAGATTCCGAAACTTTGAATGTTTTCCCTTAGGTTTGTTTTCTTTATCCCATTTCAGGACTAAGTCTCCTACTTCAAAACTCTTTTCTTTAGACTTATTCTTGTCAAACCATATTTTAACTATCTATTGATGAGCGACGTAATTAGATTTTTCTTTCTCGCTTTCCTATTCAAGCATGAGGAGGGTATCAATTCTTTTTTGAATAACTGATGAGGGTTTTCCTCTTTAACCTTGAGAAAGTTGAAGTGATGGAAGATATAACCCATTTTTTAGAATGGATTCTTGTTCCTATACCAAAAAGTATGGGGAGTTTCTTATAGCTTCCTTCAATGTTACTCTATCTTCCCATAAGGCATTATGAAGCAAGATATGACAATTCCTTTGATGATCTGTATATGTTTTCTTCAATATACTCACTAGGTTCTTATTAGTTGATTCTGCCACCCCATTTCCTTGTTGATAGTAGTTTTTCGAGTATCTTATTATGATTCCTTTGTCTAGAGAGAACTATGTTAATAGAGTAGAATAAAAGTAGGAAGCATTGTAAAAAACGAGAACAGAAGGCATCAAAAAACCTTGTGATCAACTGTTGTTCTATGAATTGGATTACAACCTTTTCATTCATGTGAGTCAGAGGGATGGCCTCTGCCCATTTTGTAAAATAGTTTGTAGTAGTCAGTATATATTTATGTTGTTTTGAAGAACTCAGGGTAATATCCCCTATGAAATCTATCCCCCATTTCTCAAATGTTCTGGATATGGTCACTGATTGGAGTGGGACAACTGCCTTCTTTTCTCTACCAATGCTCATTTGACAACATTTACAATTTCTAGCATATGTATGAGCATCCCTAAATAGAGTAGGCCAGTAATAACCGACTCTTAATATTTTGTGGGTTGTGGTATCTCCTGCAAAGTTTCCACCTGCAATACCATCATGGAGCTCCCTTAGAACCTTTTTTTCATATTCACACTTGATACATATCAATATTACTCCATCATAATTTACGTGGAAAAGTATTAAATTTACGATGTGATATTGCACAGATTTTATCCTGAGAGATCTTCTTTCCTTAGGGCTTAGGATTTCTGGGAAAGTCCCATGATGCAGGAGGTAAATAAATTTTCCATACCAATATTCTTTCCCTGGGGGAATGTATAAACTTTACTACACCATAATTCTGATTCATTCTCCCACTCAAGGTCTTCATTTATTAGATATTGGGCTTTTGTGACTAGTTTACACAATCCTTGTCCCTTAACTAATTTGGTGGGTTTTATATCTAGATCAAATTCTAGGACAACTGTCATCCAATTTCCCCTTCTCTCCCCCATATCCTATTGAGTGAATAGGGATTGGACTATGGGATAAGGCACGATGACTTTGGTGTGATTTGTTAGGATGTAAGATCTGAAATGTTTTACTTCTTTTTACACCGCATAAGAATGTTTTTCTATAGCAAGTTAGTTCAATTTGACTCCTTGGAGATTAGTTATCATAAATGATATCGGTGCCTCATTGTTGGTNTGATCGATGATATTTTTAAACAAGTGTCCCCGGATTACCCCCCTTGAAACTTTCTGATGCCGAACATGCATCAGTGATCGGTAATCGGCGATGTATCGATGCGAAAATTTTCCATGATTTAAATCTTTGAGATTTCACAAACCCCGAACAAATGCATCAGTAATCAATCATCGAAGGTTCTTCATAGCCCATGTCAATGTTTATCCCTCTCATATTTCTTCGATGTCGATGGGATGTCGGCCATTTCCTAAATATTCTTTGTGAACAACCAACGCAATCCTCCTTCGTTTTTTCCCGATGCCAATGATACATCGGTGATTGAATATTATTGTCACTAGGTGGTCATTTTTTCTACTTATATTTTGCTGATGTTGAATATAGGTGCATGGGGCATAATTTTAGCTGTGAATTTTTAGTTAAAATGCCAGGTTCTTTTTAGAGAAAAACGATTTCAATTTGACGGGTCTAAATAAATCCAAACATGATCAATGATAAGACATGGAAAAAAAACTTAATGATCCCTACACAACAAAATCAAGTAAGAAATAATAAAAGAAAATAAGTGGTACACAAAAAGAGAAAAAATTTCAAAAACTTTTAGGGTGTGTTGAGTGCTCAACAAATGGCAATTATCTAGGCGAAAAAAAAAAAATTCTCCTTCCTTTGGGCGTAGCTGGTGAAAAAGTTGGTTAAGAGACTAAATGGATTTGCTTTTATCATATTATTTCCTATCCATGTGTATAAAATTTCTTGGGCTTGTAAATCTGAGTCCACATATGAAGGTCAACCCTTATCCCACCTTCATTCCTCTTGACTGTGACCCATGCCACTCTTTGACAAGATTCAGGTAAGGCATTCACTGGCTTGAGGTTGTTTTAGTTATCATTATTACCTCGCTATGGTGTTTCTCTACTACCAGCGATCATCCATAGCCCCGATGGAGTCACCCCGACGTCATATACCTTGCTCCGCTACCAACGAGTGTCCATAACCCTGGTGGAGCTATCTGCATACCCTCTCCAAATTTGCACCCATTTAATATAATTGATTTATTTCTAGTAGAAATTCCCTGAGTGAGTTGGAGAGGAGGACACATGTTATCTGGAAGATGAAATAGTTAAGGTGAAATTCTTCCTAGCTCTGTCTAGAGGTACATGTGATCCTTTCCAACTTGCCATCTTTACTTTGGGATTTACTAGACCACCAGGAAAACACTTCATCACTTACCAAGGTTTTTTGTTTTGCAAAGACAAGATATAGATATCCTTGAAGAAATTTGTAATTTCCCAACATTTCTTATGTTGCATGCAAGCATAAGTTAGGAGCAGAGTGTACTACACAAAATTTATTAAAGTCGACCAATTATTTATGAAACACAAATTTATTACAGGAAAAAACCAAACAAAATAAAAGACAAAAAATAAAAGGAATCTGTAATCAGTCTATCCTAAACCTACAAATTTATCCTAATCAAAATGTATTCTAAAATAAACATGAAGAAGACATTTTTTTTTAAACAGAAATATTGTTTTAGGGCTTGGCCATTCACAGGGAGGGTGTCAGGTTCCCCCCTCATATTTTTCATCTGATACATGCCTACCCCAATTTTCTCAGATACCTAGAAAGGTTTGGGCCATAGATTCCGAAACTTTGAATGTTTTCCCTTAGGTTTGTTTTCTTTATCCCATTTCAGGACTAAGTCTCCTACTTCAAAACTCTTTTCTTTAGACTTATTCTTGTCAAACCATATTTTAACTATCTATTGATGAGCGACGTAATTAGATTTTTCTTTCTCGCTTTCCTATTCAAGCATGAGGAGGGTATCAATTCTTTTTTGAATAACTGATGAGGGTTTTCCTCTTTAACCTTGAGAAAGTTGAAGTGATGGAAGATATAACCCATTTTTTAGAATGGATTCTTGTTCCTATACCAAAAAGTATGGGGAGTTTCTTATAGCTTCCTTCAATGTTACTCTATCTTCCCATAAGGCATTATGAAGCAAGATATGACAATTCCTTTGATGATCTGTATATGTTTTCTTCAATATACTCACTAGGTTCTTATTAGTTGATTCTGCCACCCCATTTCCTTGTTGATAGTAGTTTTTCGAGTATCTTATTATGATTCCTTTGTCTAGAGAGAACTATGTTAATAGAGTAGAATAAAAGTAGGAAGCATTGTAAAAAACGAGAACAGAAGGCATCAAAAAACCTTGTGATCAACTGTTGTTCTATGAATTGGATTACAACCTTTTCATTCATGTGAGTCAGAGGGATGGCCTCTGCCCATTTTGTAAAATAGTTTGTAGTAGTCAGTATATATTTATGTTGTTTTGAAGAACTCAGGGTAATATCCCCTATGAAATCTATCCCCCATTTCTCAAATGTTCTGGATATGGTCACTGATTGGAGTGGGACAACTGCCTTCTTTTCTCTACCAATGCTCATTTGACAACATTTACAATTTCTAGCATATGTATGAGCATCCCTAAATAGAGTAGGCCAGTAATAACCGACTCTTAATATTTTGTGGGTTGTGGTATCTCCTGCAAAGTTTCCACCTGCAATACCATCATGGAGCTCCCTTAGAACCTTTTTTTCATATTCACACTTGATACATATCAATATTACTCCATCATAATTTACGTGGAAAAGTATTAAATTTACGATGTGATATTGCACAGATTTTATCCTGAGAGATCTTCTTTCCTTAGGGCTTAGGATTTCTGGGAAAGTCCCATGATGCAGGAGGTAAATAAATTTTCCATACCAATATTCTTTCCCTGGGGGAATGTATAAACTTTACTACACCATAATTCTGATTCATTCTCCCACTCAAGGTCTTCATTTATTAGATATTGGGCTTTTGTGACTAGTTTACACAATCCTTGTCCCTTAACTAATTTGGTGGGTTTTATATCTAGATCAAATTCTAGGACAACTGTCATCCAATTTCCCCTTCTCTCCCCCATATCCTATTGAGTGAATAGGGATTGGACTATGGGATAAGGCACGATGACTTTGGTGTGATTTGTTAGGATGTAAGATCTGAAATGTTTTACTTCTTTTTACACCGCATAAGAATGTTTTTCTATAGCAAGTTAGTTCAATTTGACTCCTTGGAGATTAGTTATCATAAATGATATCGGTGCCTCATTGTTGGTATCATCCTTCTGGGTCAATACCACAACTAAGGACTAGTTGGAGGTTAAAGTATAGAGGAAAAAATATTTACTAAATTCGATACTTCATAGCACCAGAGGTTGAGAGATTGTAGTCTTGATATTGTTGAAAGAATATTTTCGCTCGTCATCCCACTTAAAATCTGCATCCTTGAGAATCATTTTTTTTAAGGTTTTGACAATTGCAGTGAAATCAGACATGAAATTCCTCACAAAATTAATTTTCACAAAGAAGGATTTCATATACTTTTTGTTATGGGGAAAGAGAAGTTGAGATATTTCTTTTATTCGTTCGGGATATATACGAATTCATGCTTGAGATACAATATGACCTAGTAGTTTCCCTTCCTTGACACCAAAGATAGTTTTCTTAGGGTTTAAAGATATTCCATATTTCCTACACCTTTCAAAAATCCAGGTTAGATGTTGGATGTGGTCTTCTCGAATATTTGAATACACAATCACGTCTTCCAAATATACTACTACACATTTGTTAATCAATCCTTGAAAATCTACTACAACTATGGCAATTACTTGAACAAATTTTGGGTGTGTAGCCATTATGATCATGGCATCCTTAAGTTCCCCAATAAGTTTTACCTGATTTTTTTCTAGTTGTATAACATGTTTATCACTTTTGAGTGGAATGTCATTCAATTTATTTCATATTGACAATCTCATGACATTGGAGGATGCCCCTGAATCGACTAATAAATTACACAGGTTTCGGTTGAAGACTTCAAATGTTAAAAGGAAAGGTGGGATGACAGTATTTTCTCTTTTGTATAAAGAGAAAGCATTCACATTTGGTTTGTTCTTTAAATCTATGGGAGATGGGACCACACCTAGGTCGGTGCTTCTTATAGGGTATTATATTGACTTTAAGGCCTGTAATAGGAAATCCTTTTACTGGGGAATCCTGCACATGTCCATGTCAAACGACACATTAGCCTTAAAGTTATTTAAGTCTTGTATTGTGTTGTAGTCCAACTTGGGTTCTTCATGTGTTTCTATGTTTATAGGATTTCTTTGGGGGACAAAATGTTTTTTCAAGTGATCTCCTATTTGTTTCCCTCTCGAGGATTTGAGAGTGATGAGATCATTTGAGACTGGTTGACCCTTACTTCGCATTTGTATAGCCAGAACCTCAACGGGTGGTTCCTGGACATCAAATACATCATTGAGAGGCATCGACAAGTCAAGATACCACAACAACATGGTTGTTTCTTCCGACGGCTCAACTTCCTCCCGATCGACGATGTTCACCATTGAAACACTTGATTGTTCAGTAAGAGAAACTTCGTCTAGCAATCAATTGGCCATTAAATTCATAGCATGCACCTATTAGGGATAGTCTCTTTCAAAATTTTTCTCTTGATGGTACGTACAAAAAGAGTCAGATGCTACATTACCTAGGTCGATGTTTAAGTTGGATGGGGGAGGTTCAATCACTTTGAAAGGTGGGTTTCTTTAAAAAAATGTTTATAAGGCCTTTGACCTTGGTTTCCTTCACCGACATTTCTTTTCATGTCTACGATTTCATTCAAAATTTTATTTATCATCCATTGTACATATTCTATGTCCCCACCTCCTTTTTTGGGACCTTGTTCTATTTGTTTTCCCGAGGATCTAGTCAACAAAAGTCCTCTCCTAGGTGGAGGTTGAACTTCCTTCTTAACTAGTGAGACCTGGCCCTTTTTGTATCCCTTTATTTGGAATTCAATCGTTTTTTCTTCCTCAAAATTTTCAGCTAGGGTATGTTTGGCAACCCTTTTCACAAACATGGAAATGGAAGCAGAGAGAGCATTAACATATACCTCAATTTGAAACTCCTGAGTT
Organism: Picea glauca; assembly: GCA_000966675.3. Lineage (NCBI taxonomy): Eukaryota > Viridiplantae > Streptophyta > Pinopsida > Pinales > Pinaceae > Picea > Picea glauca. Next base: position 45,474 of record JZKD02S2108491.1, read on the forward strand.
GGTTTTTCTTTGGTTTGAAATTTGTCCAGGATAGTGGTAAACCATTAATTGAAGTCTTTAACCTTCTCTTTTGAACTCATGGTGTTGGCAAACAATTCATCCATTAAATCTCATGTGGTGGATTGTTCTGCAAATTAAATCTTGTGATTCTTCTGAACTGGTTCAACTCCTCGTGGGGAAGAGAGTAAGGTATGTCAGGGAATAGGTGTTCTACTTCCTCGTGTTGGGGTGCATTTCTCATTCCGAGAGTACTCTCTGTATATGGGTTGTCTTGAGAATGACTAGACATGCATGTGGGTTGTTTTGAATCTATAGGCTATGCAAAATATATTATAAATGTTTTTATTATCCATTCATTCATTGACCCTCCTTCTAGCGTCAATTATGTTGAGGGGTCTGAGATCCATTTAACTCAATAGTAGGAACCAAACTCTCCTTAGAGGCCTAATTAGACCCTGTAGAGTTTGATGGGTGGAATGGTTCTCAAGGTCTTTCAATATGGCCAGTTTACCAATGGGATTTACTTAGTGATTAGCAGGATATATTTATGTGAAAGTTCCTCCTTCAGATTAAACGTTTCTCTTTTTGTCTTTTCTTTTATTAGATGAGTCTAATAAATTAAGGTGTTAAGGTATAAAACAACTGATAAAAGGAAATATTAACTACTCAGGAATGTTGAGCCTAGGATAACCCTTGTGCTCTCGCGTGAAGACAACGATATTATGATGCAGGAGCATTGCTCCAACCCAACAATTGACTATCTAGATAGCACATTCAACACACTTTTAATGAAAGGGAGAGGCTCTAGGCCTCTCATTTCAAATTTTAAATTGTAATTAAATGTTTTTAACGCTGGAAGAGTCACATCGATGCCTTTGTGAAGATAGTAGACAGAGTCACCTTTAATGGATGGCAGGCTGATAAGATCTAAATCCGATTTGGACTAGAAAACCATTGAATGTAATTCAATGTAAATTTATGAGAGTAGGTTGGAGGGAAGAGCTCGAGGAGCCCCTCTTTTGTTAAAACATATTTGTATCTAGATTAGAAGAGACGAGATGATATTAGAATAGAAGAGAAGAAGGAGAGAGCCAAGACTCTGTTGCAGTCTGAGCTCACCCATATTGTAACCGAACATTCATATTAGTACAGAGAGCAGTTTCTCCTGCATGAGATTCTTTGTGTGTTTATGTGGTTATGAATGAATTTCATCTATGTGTTATTTAATGTTGTAGATGTATTTGATAGGTTCCATCTGCAGGGATAGACAAAAGTTCTTTGTCTGAGAGTTCTTTGATTTTAGTCTGGGTTCTTTGTGGCTTAATGAAAGGGTTGTATGATAGAGTGTTGAAGACTCTGTAACCTAGTGAAAAGAGTGCACATATGAGTTCTGTGGAATTCAGGAAAGAACATGCCAGGAGGGCACACCAAAGGAATCATAAACTCAAAGGAGAACCTCAAGGTTATTGAACAAAGTGGAGGTGATACTGTGTAGAGGAGGGCACATAGAGAAAACATAATTACTGAGGGTTCTGTAAAGCTCTGCCAGAAGGGCATCTAGTGAGTGCAAAGAGCGCACAAGAATAACTCTATTTCAAGTTCAGAGATAAGGGAAGTGTCCAGGAGGAAGACACTTATAGATTTGTTGAATACTCTACAAGCTCAACAAGGAGTGCTTGAGCAGAAGTTTCCTAGAGGGCACTTGCCTCTCTTCAAGGGACAAAAGGGACATAGGCCTTTGAGGTCTGAGTAGTTGAAGATCAAGGGGATAGAGTTGTTGAACACTCTAGAGGAAGACCTGTGCAAGGAGTGCACCAGGTCAACACTCAGAAGAAGTGTTGAAGATAGCCAGTTGAAAGTCGGTCGAGCACAAGGAGTGTGAAGGGAAACAAACTGTTTCAAATTTGTAAGTTCATGAAGAATAATACCTTTGCATACAAGGTTCCTACGGGAAAAAGCAGAAGGTTGAGACCTTTGAAACTTAGGAATTATTCCAAGTCAGGAATAAATTCAAAGCTCAGGAGGAGGAGTGTTGGTAGCCACTAGGTCAACTGCAAAGGAGAAAATATGGACCGTTAAATATCATGTCTAGGCACACATCAAAGTGAGCATAGGAGGAGATCAAATCTAGACCATAGGATCTGAGC
>JZKD02S2108513.1:34236-47616 GCA_000966675.3 Picea glauca
CAATGCTTTACCTTTTGATGGCCATTGTCTCTCCTCCTCCTGAGCTTCTGATTTCTTCCGACTTAGAATATTTTCTAAGTATTCAAAGGTATTTACCTTTGAATCTCATGAAAGTTCGTCTCTCGGATCTCGACTACTCTTCTGAAAATTGCTATCCCTCTTGATCTTGGCCTTCGTGAAGGTTTCAAATTCCCACGCACTCCTTGCATTTCAGGGATTTTCGTTAACTCATATCCAAAGAATTTATTAAAAAGAAATTATTCCTGCCCTCCCGACGTTCTCCTATTTCTCGATTCACGCCTTACAACCGATTCTTATGCAAGGTTCAAGTTTTTGCGGATGATTGTGCATGCCTTACAACAGTCACTTTTCATTCCTTGCAAAGGGGAAAGTTTTGTGCTATCTCTTTTGAGATTTGGAACCAAAATGGATCCCATCAATGCACTCCTTGCGTTATGTGTGCACACCTTGCACCGATTCGACAGAAGAGAAACAACTAAAAATTATACTAACATTCACAATTTCATCTACTCATAACGAAATTCATTCATTCATGAAAAAACAATAACATGGAATTGCAAATAATGTCCATACCATGCATTGGGTCAATTTTCCTATGTTATCTTCATTCAAAAATAATATGGCTACAACTATAATCAAAACAACAACTGAAATTCACAAATCTCTTAATAACTTGCAACAACCTCATTTGGGCGTACAAAATCTCTATTTATCTTAGAGGGTCCTTAGGGTTCCTCCCGACTAATTGTCTACTCCAAAACCTAACCCAATGACTATCTTAGTACATTCATATTCCAGAGAAGGAGTGGAAACTCCCACTTCCCTCATGATCGTTCAAGCATGCTTCAAAAGATTTCTCGACACTAAGTTCAGGCGTGCTTCAAAATATTCTTCGTGACTGTTAGCGTTGATATTCTGAAAATATTCCCGGGCACTGAGTGGTCCTGCTCCGCATGCTCACTAATTATGCTCCTACATCAGATGCTAATAGATTTATAAGTATATTTTATAGGAATGAAGTGTGCATACGTTTTAATCTTATCAATTACTACCATAATTAAATCATTTTGTTTTTGAGTTCTAGGAAAACATGTGATAAAATGAAGTGATATAGACTCCCATTTCCATTTTGGTACAGGAAGAGGCTGCAGCAAGACAGCTAGGTGCTAGTGTTCAACCTTCACATGTTGACAATCTAGGAACTTAGACAAATATTATGTGGTCTCGCCTTTCATATTAGGCCAATAAAATAATTTCTTTAGTAATGTTACCATTTTCTGCTATCCTGAATGACCAAAATATGGCTTCTTGTGTACTTCTTCCAAAACTGTTAACTTTAATTTAGTAGAATCTGGTATGTATAACCTATTTTTGAATCTTAGAAGACAATTTCTATCCAAACTCACATCTATTATGTCTAAATTTTTTGCATTATTTTTTAAATATACCATTGTTTTAATGTACTTTTCATCATTATTACTTGCAACCTTTATCCTTTTATGAATGTTTCGTTCTGCCCTGCTAATGTTTATCTCAAACAACCCATGAATTCTTCTACTTAAAGCATATGCCACTTTGTTTTCCTTATGCTTGATGTGTCTTACCTCGAAATTGAATTCGCTCAAGGAGGTCAACAATCTTGCTTGCCTTGTGTTAAAGTCTGGTTGACTAAACAAGAATTTCATAGCATTGTTATCAGTTAGAAACATAAATTTTATGCCCATTATATAGTGTCACCACATTTTCAACGCATGGATGATATCTGCTAATTCCAAGTCGTGAGTGACGTAGTTTCATTCGTGCTCTTTTAGTTTTCGGGATTCATAACAAATAACGTTCCCTTCTTGAGTTAGGACACCTCCCAAACCTTTTTTGCTCGCATACATGTAGACTGTGAAGTCTTTATCCCAGTCTTCTACCCTTAAAATTGGTGTAGTTGTTAACAATTCTTTTAACTTATTAAAACTTTCTTGACATTTTTGTGACCAATTAAAGTTGGTTCCCTTTTTCTATAAGGATGTGATAGGGTATGCAATCTTACAGAATACTTCTATAAATCTGTGGGAGTACCCGGTGATTCCCATGAATGACCGGATATCCTCTACATCCTTGGGGATAGGCCACTCCATGATGACTCTTATCTTCTTAGGGTCGACTACAATACCCTATTCAGATATTACATGTCCTAGGTACTGTATTTTATTTTGATAAAAGTCACATTTGTCAAATTTTGCATACAACTGATGTTTTCTTAAAGTTTTCAATACTATCCTTAGATGTTCTTCTTGTGTTTTAGAATACACTAGGATATCATTGATAAATACCAAAACAAACTTGTCTAGATATTGACCAAAAATGTTGTTCATTAAACACATAAATGTTATTGGTGCGTTCGTGAGACCAAACGATATAAAAAAAAATTCATAATGTCCATATTTCATTCTGAATGTTGTTTTACTTATGTCTTCATCCTTTATTCTCACCTAGTGATAACCAGATCTTAAATCCAATTTAGAAACAGTCTTTGCCCCTCCCACTTGGTCAAACAAATCATTGATTATAGGTAGGGGGTATTTGTTTTCAACATTCATTTTGTTTAACTGTCTGTAATCAATTTATAACCTCAGATTTTCGTCTTTATTTTTAACAAAAAGGACTGGTGCTCCCCACGGTGAGACATTGGGTCTGATGTATTCCTTGTCAAACAGTTCTTGTAGTTGAATTTTTAACTCTGTTAATCTGGGTAAACTCATTCTATAGGGTGCCTTAGATATAGGGGTTGAACTAGCTAGAAGATCGATAGAGAAGTCTATCTCTCTTCTTGGGGGTAGTTCGGGTATTTCATCTACAAACAAATATTTGAATTCATGTAAGACGACAAAATTTTCTAGGCTAGGTTTATTTTCTTTTTCCAATAGATTTGTCACTTGGATAGCATAAATATGACAACCTTTTCTCATTCACTTATTAAACTTCATTGCTAAAATATGCCTAACTGAAACTGGTTTTCATATACTTTGTATTATTCTAATAGTGTTGTTTCCATCTCTGTAATTAAGTGATTTTTCATAACAATCCAAAAAAATTGTATGCTTCTCTAACCAATCCATTCTAGTAATGGTATCATAAGACCCTAACAGTATAATATTCATATTTAGCTTTGTGTTTTGACCACCTAAACTGAGTTCGCAATCAGAAATGAAGTCTGTCACTTTTATTTTTCTTCATGTTGCTAGTTGTACTAGCCAATATTTTGTATGTTTTACTTTATTAAGCTTATTTGTATTCAATACACCATGAGAAACATAACTCAAAGTACCTCCTGGATCAATCAAAACATAAACATGATTATTATTAACTTTACCTTCCACTTCCACTACCGTGAATTGATGATCTGCTTGTCAACCGTCCACCACTGCATTGATTACATGTAAGGTTCTACCCACATCTCCCACTATAGATTCTTCCTGTAGGTTGTGAACCGCAGTCCTTGCTGCAAAAGTTAAACGTGAACAATTTCACTTTAAGTAAGGTTCTTCTCATTCCCATCATTTAACTGTTCTTTAGGGCTGTCCCCAAACTTCTTGGTTCCCAGATTGACTGTTCTACCTCCTCCTTGGGTGTTTTGGCTACTGGAGTGGAAATCCTTACTTGAGAAATTCTTTACTGCATTCTGAAAAGGGGTTGGTTGATATCCCTTCTTTTGCTGGTTCATTATGTATTGCTTCCTGTCTTTCCAAGCCTTGGGAAGTTTGGAACAATGTTTATATTGATTGTAATACATTCGAGCTTTTCTACAAACTTGTCTTAAGGTTTTGGGGTTGTCGAACTCGATTTTGTCCTTATAGGACTTTGGTAAGCAGCTTATGAACTACTAGATTTTTACTTTGTCTTCCCCAATATAAGGCACGAANTAACAAATAACGTTCCCTTCTTGAGTTAGGACACCTCCCAAACCTTTTTTGCTCGCATACATGTAGACTGTGAAGTCTTTATCCCAGTCTTCTACCCTTAAAATTGGTGTAGTTGTTAACAATTCTTTTAACTTATTAAAACTTTCTTGACATTTTTGTGACCAATTAAAGTTGGTTCCCTTTTTCTATAAGGATGTGATAGGGTATGCAATCTTACAGAATACTTCTATAAATCTGTGGGAGTACCCGGTGATTCCCATGAATGACCGGATATCCTCTACATCCTTGGGGATAGGCCACTCCATGATGACTCTTATCTTCTTAGGGTCGACTACAATACCCTATTCAGATATTACATGTCCTAGGTACTGTATTTTATTTTGATAAAAGTCACATTTGTCAAATTTTGCATACAACTGATGTTTTCTTAAAGTTTTCAATACTATCCTTAGATGTTCTTCTTGTGTTTTAGAATACACTAGGATATCATTGATAAATACCAAAACAAACTTGTCTAGATACTGACCAAAAATGTTGTTCATTAAACACATAAATGTTATTGGTGCGTTAGTGAGACCAAACGATATAAAAAAAAATTCATAATGTCCATATTTCATTCTGAATGTTGTTTTACTTATGTCTTCATCCTTTATTCTCACCTAGTGATAAACAGATCTTAAATCCAATTTAGAAACAGTCTTTGCCCCTCCCACTTGGTCAAACAGATCATTGATTATAGGTAGGGGGTATTTGTTTTCAACATTCATTTTGTTTAACTGTCTGTAATCAATTTATAACCTCAGATTTTCATCTTTATTTTTAACAAAAAGGACTGGTGCTCGCCACGGTGAGACATTGGGTCTGATGTATTCCTTGTCAAGCAGTTCTTGTAGTTGAATTTTTAACTCTGTTAATCTGGGTAAACTCATTCTATAGGGTGCCTTAGATATAGGGGTTGAACTAGCTAGAAGATTGATAGAGAAGTCTATCTCTCTTCTTGGGGGTAGTTCGGGTATTTCATCTACAAACAAATATTTGAATTCATGTAAGACGACAAAATTTTCTAGGCTAGGTTTATTTTCTTTTTCCAATAGATTTGTCACTTGGATAGCATAAATATGACAACCTTTTCTCATTCACTTATTAAACTTCATTGCTAAAATATGCCTAACTGAAACTGGTTTTCATATACTTTGTATTATTCTAATAGTGTTGTTTCCATCTCTGTAATTAAGTGATTTTTCATAACAATCCAAAAAAATTGTATGCTTCTCTAACCAATCCATTCTAGTAATGGTATCATAAGACCCTAACAGTATAATATTCATATTTAGCTTTGTGTTTTGACCACCTAAACTGAGTTCGCAATCAGAAATGAAGTCTGTCACTTTTATTTTTCTTCATGTTGCTAGTTGTACTAGCCAATATTTTGTATGTTTTACTTTATTAAGCTTATTTGTATTCAATACACCATGAGAAACATAACTCAAAGTACCTCCTGGATCAATCAAAACATAAACATGATTATTATTAACTTTACCTTCCACTTCCACTACCGTGAATTGATGATCTGCTTGTCAACCGTCCACCACTGCATTGATTACATGTAAGGTTCTACCCACATCTCCCACTATAGATTCTTCCTGTAGGTTGTGAACCGCAGTCCTTGCTGCAAAAGTTAAACGTGAACAATTTCACTTTAAGTAAGGTTCTTCTCATTCCCATCATTTAACTGTTCTTTAGGGCTGTCCCCAAACTTCTTGGTTCCCAGATTGACTGTTCTACCTCCTCCTTGGGTGTTTTGGCTACTGGAGTGGAAATCCTTACTTGAGAAATTCTTTACTGCATTCTGAAAAGGGGTTGGTTGATATCCCTTCTTTTGCTGGTTCATTATGTATTGCTTCCTGTCTTTCCAAGCCTTGGGAAGTTTGGAACAATGTTTATATTGATTGTAATACATTCGAGCTTTTCTACAAACTTGTCTTAAGGTTTTGGGGTTGTCGAACTCGATTTTGTCCTTATAGGACTTTGGTAAGCAGCTTATGAACTACTAGATTTTTACTTTGTCTTCCCCAATATAAGGCACGAACCTTAGTAATTCCAAAAAATTGTTTATCAGGTCATCCATAGTCATTTGACTGAGTCATGGCTCATAAAATGCTTTGGTATTTATTTCATAGTAGCTTTCAGATAAATACTATTTCTTAAAGTATTTCTCGAAATCCAACCACTCCATCTGTTTTTCCTTTCATCCCTTGGTCAACTTTAGGTCCTTCCACCATATACTCGCCTTTCCTTTCAGGTTATAAATGGCCATTCTGACCTTCATGTTGCTGGAAGAATTGTACATATGGATATACTTTTTTATGTCCAATAAGCATGCTTCAACCTCCTCCCTTGTTCTGGACTCTCCGTCAAAGGTGGACAGTTTGATTTTATTAAATTCAACTTCCAGGTGGTCCACCTATTGCCTCTTCCTTCCTGGGGATGTTTTATTTTCTGTTGACGGTGTGCCTTCGAAAGAACTATTCTCATGTTATTCTTCAGGACTAGAATTTTTGGAGGTTGTTTTGCTGACCTCTTCTTCCTATTTATTGCCTTCTGGGCTCTTCGTTGTTACTATGCTTCTCAACAGTACTTCATTTATTTCCTGATGTTCTTGTTGTGCACTTTNGAATTGATGATCTGCTTGTCAACCGTCCACCACTGCATTGATTACATGTAAGGTTCTGCCCACATCTCCCACTATAGATTCTTCCTGTAGGTTGTGAACCGTAGTCCTTGCTGCAGAAGTTAAACGCGAACAATTTCACTTTAAGTAAGGTTCTTCTCATTCCCATCATTTAACTGTTCTTTAGGGCCGTCCCCAAACTTCTTGGTTCCCAGATTGACTGTTCTACCTCCTCCTTGAGTGTTTTGGCTACTGGAGTGGAAATCCTTACTTGAGAAATTCTTTACTACATTCTGAAAAGGGGTTGGTTGATATCCCTTCTTTTGCTGGTTCATTATGTATTGCTTTCTGTCTTTCCAAGCCTTGGGAAGTTTGGAACAATGTTTATATTGATTGTAATACATTCGGGCTTTTCTAAAAACTTGTCTTAAGGTTTTGGGGTTGTCGAACTCGATTTTGTCCTTATAGGACTTTGGTAAGCAGCTTATGAACTACTAGATTTTTACTTTGTCTTCCCCAATATAAGGCACGAACCTTAGTAATTCCAAAAAATTGTTTATCAGGTCATCCATAGTCATTTGACTGAGTCATGGCTCATAAAATGCTTTGGTATTTATTTCATAGTAGCTTTCAGATAAATACTATTTCTTAAAGTATTTCTCGAAATCCAACCACTCCATCTGTTTTTCCTTTCATCCCTTGGTCAACTTTAGGTCCTTCCACCATATACTCGCCTTTCCTTTCAGGTTATAAATGGCCATTCTGACCTTCATGTTGCTGGAAGAATTGTAAATATGGATATACTTTTTTATGTCCAATAAGCATGCTTCAACCTCCTCCCTTGTTCTGGACTCTTCGTCAAAGGTGGACAGTTTTATTTTATTAAATTCAACTTCCAGGTGGTCCACCTATTGCCTCTTCCTTCCTGGGGATGTTTTATTTTTTGTTGACGGTGTGCCTTCGAAAGAACTATTCTCATGTTATTCTTTAGGACTAGAATTTTTGGAGGTTGTTTTGTTGACCTCTTCTTCCTCTTTATTGCCTTCTGGGCTCTTCGTTGTTACTATGCTTCTCAACAGTACTTCATTTATTTCCTAATGTTCTTGTTGTGCACTTTTCATCTTCTTATTTTCTGCCTTGAAAACTTGCAGTTCCACAATAAGGTTCTTCATGGTTTCTAGAACCTGGGTAGCTGAACTTCCTTCACTATTCTACCTCAGTTCTTCAGGAGGTCCTTGCTCAAGATTCTCCTAGAGTTTGATCTCTACATGATTCTGTGCTGCCATTATCACAACACAAATAACAATTTTATGTTTGTAACAGTAAATTTTTTGTTAGTTTTTCTTCAAACCGAAAAGCATCTACTAAACAAAATTTTGGCACTATTTTAAGGTCCTAGTGTTGTAACCTTTTCTCTGATACCATATGTAATGTTCCCCAAATTTACCAATAAAAAAAAATGGTTAGGGACATTAATTATCTTCCCCTTATAACAACTTGTTCGAAGGGGAAGAGAATTAATGTCCCTAACAAAAAAAAATTTATTGGTAAATTTGGGGAACATTATAGGGATGTTACACCCGAAGCCTCCGAGTTTCTTACTAGTATGAGTTAGGGCATTCCTCCTAGGTATATGAAGGTCTCCATAGAAAACGCATTCTCCCGTACTGGAGAAGAAATTATATTTTATCATATATGCTCTAGGAGACCTTGCTTCTCCCTGAATTACCCAAAATTACAAAGAGTATAGACAAGCTAGGAGCTAGAGGCTAAGTGAATGTGAGACAAAATGAATCATCCCTTTGAGGATTTGTTTTTACAACCTCCAAAGAATTCTCTATAATGAAGGATAGTGGGCACTCACTACAAAGTTTACCACCTTGAGTGTCCTTCAATAATTCCATGAAACTTTCCCTGATGTAATGAACCAGATGGCCCATGAGTCTGTTGATACATGAGAAGGGATATCACCTATTCTTTCCATGTGAGAAATATTATATGTAAATTTCACCATAAATCCTCCTAATGAAATCCTCGCATGAGAGGTTTAATTTCCTTTTACTAAAAACTACTATCATCCCACTCTTCATTGTCCTCTCCTTAACTAGATTGTCCTTTAGTGGTTTAATCCCACCTTTCCTATGTGAAATATAATCTCGGTGTAAATGATATGATATCCCTACACGTGAGGAATGTTAATGGGGGAAGCCCCTATTGATTTGGCGGTGAAGTTGTGATGTTTGTGACACACCCATGGTTCATGTAATGGACTTGATATAACCATCAATGCTTATGGAATGGGGCGGGATAAAAAATTTCCATTTACCCAAATTGTCCCTTTTTCTAAACTAATGGATAAATTTGCTTGAGTCTCTACCATTTTGTTGTGTTCCCACAACACATGTTTGAATTTGGAATGGGGAATCTTCATGATCATATACCTTATCTTTTTGAGATTTTTTTTTAACTTAGAGTCTTTTGAGAGAGATTCCTTGGATTGGTATTGGATAATGTTTTTTGAGTCTTCGATGATAATGATATGTTGAATGCCCTTCTATTTGACAATTTTCACTTCCTTGAATAATGCATATACTTTTTCTTGATTGTTGCTGGCAGTGCCAAGAATCCAAGAAAATTGAATTTTGAATGTCCACCTAGGCGCAATAATAAGCCCTCGTGCACCTTCCATATTGCATTCATACATAAACACATTAAGGTATTAAAGTATTAATGTTTAATTAATTCAGAGATTTATGTAATGTATTAATACATTAATGTATAAATTAAAATATTAATAATAAAATTGATGTATTAATACTTTATTAATGTATGAATATTGTATTAATGTACTAATACTTTAATTTAATAATGTAATAGTTTAATGTTTTGTATTTATGTAATAATGTATTATTAATGTATTTTTTCTTCATTAATGTACTATTAATATTTTAATACATTTGTAATGTCTTAATGTTTTATTAATGTGTTAATAATTTAATAATATATTTTTAATGTATTACTTTATTATTACTTTGTTAGTGTATTAATACTTTATTAATGTAAGTTGGTATTTAAGATCTACCTGGTATGTGTTGATTAAGGTTGGTTTTCATTGATGTCAATCCTTGAAGAAAGCCCGATAGCACAAAGGTTTGGGTAATGGATCCAAGTTTATTTGATGTAAATATGACTCATTATTGTCTTGTCATGGTTGATAATAAGTAGAAATGGATGAATTACAAAGTGGTCCCCTTATGATGAAATCCCTCATGGGAAGACACTTTGCGGATTGATTTATCCTAGAAGTATGGTTAGAGAACACATGCTTATTTGTGGAATAATGAGATGAAGGTCAATGAATTTGTCAGTGAAACTATCCTATATGGGTATCTATTTTCATTCCATTTCTAGTGGTATATGGAATGTCACATAACTCCTCACGATTAGAGAGTTATGGCCATGAGAAGTTGGAGAGCCCAGGTTTGGGTAATGGACCCAAGTTTGTTTGATGGATAATGGAATGAGTTTTGACATATTTTTCAGGGAATAATATTCTATATGGATATTACATCTCATTCCATATATGGTGGTATGTGGAATGTCACATAACTCCTCACGGTTTGGGAGTTATGGCCTTACGAAGTTGGAGGACCCTCTCATGTCATCTAGAAGCCCCAAAAGGTCAAAGTAGTCAAAGTGGTTTAAGAAATTTTAGAAGGTAAATAATAAAGTGAAGTGATGAGTGTACTATAATTGAAAGTGAATACAAATGAATTATTTAAATAATAAATTTAATGGATAAATTAGAAGCGGGTTAACGCTTAAATAAGGAAAGTGGGCAAAGTGACCTAGAAGATGTTTTTAAGGAAGCTACTCGGAGAGTTTAAATAAGAGGCAATGTTATCTCATTTAAGATAACACTTGAGAATATTGAGTATCTATAGGTTTATGAGGTAACCAAAGGATATGTAAGCCGAATTTCTGAGGGAAGGTGAAGAATAGAAGGATGGAATTCAAGGAAGGATAAAATTTTTTGATGATGCTTTCTAAGGTATGTTATTTACAGGTCATCTCACCATTTTTACAATAATTGTTTTTCTAGAATGATTCAGACCGTGAATTTCCTATTCAATTTAAGAAATATATCCGAGCATCTATGTTAAAACATTCAGCTTGTGGGTCATTGTATATTTGTATTTACACTCCATTGAAAATAGGGTTTGTGGCTAGTCCTGAAACTAGTCTAAAACAAGTGTTTTGGGTAAAAACGTCATAACTTATTCACAACAAATCCAAATTCAGTAAGGAAAAATGTGTTGATTAGAGTACAATATTTAGTATTATTTGGAACCTTTTTATACCAATTCAACAAATATTCCGTGTGGGGCACGCTCTATAAGGTCGCTTTCTAGAATAAGCCAGAATTCAACAAGGTGTGCCATTTTTCCTATAACTCCTTTTCTGAGAGGTTCCAAGTAGTGAAACCTAGAGGAATTTCTTAAAACACACTGAAGAAACTTGTGTATAAGTTTCATATATTTATTCATTACAAGTACAAATTTATTATTATTTCAAGTTAGGGTTGTTGACTAATCCAAAACTAGTCATGTGAGACTAAAGAAAAGTTTGATGAAAATGCTAGTATATTGTTGTTAAAGTTAAGAAAGTTTTGAAAGTATGTTATCATATACACCAGGTCTATTATAGAGTTACAAATCATATTTGGATGATGAAATTGATGAGGGAATTTGGTTAAGGTACATGTTGTGTACATGGTTGAGACAAGTAGTTGATGAATTGGCACATACATGAGGTGTATAGTTGATGATGTTGGTACATATTGATGAGTCATAGTTGATGAGTAGTTGACACATGATTGGTACATACTTGGTACATGTTTGGTTGCATTTTTTTATGGTACATTTTGATTACAGGATTTTTGGTATAGGTTGGTGCATGATTGATGCACTTATTTATGGTATAGGTTAATTACAGTTTGAGGTATAGGTTGATGCATGGTTGATGTATGGTTCAGGTTTATTGGTACAATTTTACAATAGTATATCTCACAGTGATAGTGTGACAGTGGTTCCATCATTCTACTTATACTTCAGGGCAGTTGGATAGGGCAAGGAAAACTGGTTATACCCAATTTCCAGTTGTAGCTGGAGAACATAGGGGGTTGTAGCCTCCTTCTAGTTGTAGCTATAGAATTAGGGAGTTCAAGATTTCCTCAGGTTGTAGCCTGAAAAGTTGGGGGGGTAGGAGCCTCCTTCCAGTTGCAGCTGGAAAACAAAGGAAGTTGGTGCTTCCAGTGAATGTAATTCTTCAAGACATATAACAAAAAAAAAATCATGGTTTTCTCCTACTTTGGGTTTCCACGTAAAACACTAGTGTACTATGTATGTGTATGATTGTTCATTTTTTCATTGATAATTATTGATGATAATTCTACATTGATATAACACTTGGATTATTTGGTTTAAAAAGGATTATAATTTCTCTATTACTAATTCACCCCCCTCTCCCTCTTAGTAATCAAATAATTGTTATCAGAGCAGGTTCCTTCAGATATCATTTTAACCACTGAAAGGTAGATCATGGAGAGAAAAAACTTGTATAAAAATGGAATACCACAGTTTGATGGAAAAAAGTATGATTTTTGGAGAAAAAGGATGAAGACATATATATAGTCACAGGGATTTTAAATTTGGGAATTAATTATAGATGGATATGTTATCACTATGTAATTTTCCCAAGGATGTGGGGGCAGTCACAGAGGCAACATCAAAACCAATTCGAGTCTTGTATCTAACCCTCCAAGACTCAGAGAGGGATCTCGCTATCTGATTTAGATTTGTTCGAAATAATATATTAGGCTATCTATGCAGAATAGAATATGTTTTTGAGTTGGGTTGGTGCAGAGAAGAGGAACCATGGGAAATGGAGTCACAATATGAGATTTAATAAAAAACAAATCCTACAGACAGCCTTAGAGGGCAAGGTAGGAAAATCATTGGATTCTATATAATTTTGAGGTATGGAAGAGGGGGAAAATGTTAAGAAGTCGAATTAAAGATAGAGCAGTGAAGAATTCTGCGTTTAACTTTCAGTGGAAAACATTGACATTGTTTTAAACTGGGAACATAGTGTTTTTACACAAATCCTGATCTTAAATCTCTTTAAAACAATAGAGAAGAGAAACATATATGAAAACAGAGAAAAACAAAATCACAATGAGAAAAAATTCACCAATGGATTTGACACAAGAATCATGTAACTGCTGTGACTATATAATTTAATTGATGAAAAATACAGAAAGCTCTATGAGCTCTAATACAAATCAAATCATGGCCACTGAATCCTCTCTTTCACATTTGATTCATTAAAATATATAAACAATACTCTCCTCAGGCTCAGGAGGTCAAATTCAACCACCTGGCCCAAAATAACAAGTAAATCCCAAAAATATCTAAACTGAGATTTTGGTCGAACTTGCTAAAAATAGGGGTATGATCAGACATTTATTTATCCCAATCAGTGACACCTGGGAAAAAATTGAAGAGGTTACTGTATATGTGCATGTTATGGACAAACAACTCCTTTTTGTTTTCCAAATTCTCCTCTAGCTCTCCGAAACAACTCCCGCAAAATCAGGACTATAATAGGAAAAATGAAACATTGTCAAAATAGGTATCAAAGATGGATTCAATTCTCCCTTCTCATGGCCCTTGTGAAAAAAAAGGGAGAGGTTGTTGTTATTCATCCCGTGCT
>JZKD02S2108524.1:22554-47615 GCA_000966675.3 Picea glauca
CTCATGAGGAATTAGCGAAGAGTTAAGGAGTGCAAAGGTGTGCTTGTTCATTTGATGGAAAACAAGCAGGCAAGGAAGACCAACAACGCAATGATGATCGAATGGAAATATCGAAATGTTTTTCAAACGCCATTTTGGAGTTTCGATTACCAGAGTTTCAGATACCAAGAGTTAGAGACGTCAAGGACTCTCACGACAGGAGTCCTGAAGCGGAAAAATGTGAAACGCTGAAATATTTTGGTCCGACTCCATTTCGGAGTATTGGATACCGGGATTTCGGATACCGGGAGATGGAGATGTTGAGGACTCTCATCATCAGGAGTCCCAAAGTGTGAAAATCCAAAAAGATGACCTGACTCCATTTTGGAGTATTGGATACTGGGATTTCGGATACCGGTAGATGGAGATGTCAAGGATTCTCATCATCAGGAGTCCCGAAGTGCCGAAGTGCAAAAAGCTGAAAAGATGACCTGACTCCATTTCAAATATTTGCAGATTAGGACCTAAAGGTGTCGAGAACTATCACCACAAGAATGTTGAAATCGCGAAACTCGAAGTTGCGAAATGTCACAGATTAAATATCGGAGTCCCGGAAAACGGGAGTTGAAGTGTCGAAACACTTCACCACAGGAGTCCCAAAATCACGAAACCCGAAGTCGCGAAATGTCATAGATTAAATATCAGAGTCCCGGACACTGGGAGTTGAAGTGTTGAAACACTTCACCACAGGAATCCTGAAATCGTGAAACCCAAAGTCGTGAAATGTCGCAAATTAAATATCGAAGTCCCGAACACCGGGAGTTGAAGTGTCGAAACACTTCACCACAGGAATCTCAAAATCGTGAAACCCGAAGTCGCGAAATGTCATAGATTAAATATCAGAGTCCCAGAAACCAGGAGTTGAAGTGTCAAAACACTTCACCACAGGAGTGCCGAAATCCCGAAATCGCGAAATGCAAAACATTGAAATCACAAAATAGGCACATAAACGAAGAGTTTCGCAGACCGGGAAATAAATCCATTTCAGAGTTTCGGGACTACGAATTGGAGAGTCAAGATGCCTCACAACAGGAATTCGTGACATGCAAATTACCGAAATGCTGAAATGTCGAAACGTAAAATTGCGAAATGCAGTTTTGAATAAGGTTGTGGACAGAGCCAGTGGTCACATCTGCGGACGATGGAGGAAAGAGCTAGTGCAACCAAGCTCCATTTCGGGGATCGCTATTGGGCGTGTCGAGACACTTGATCACATGAATGTCGAATTTTTGAATGCAAAAATGTTGAAATGGTGAAATGTCTATGTAGACGATGGTCACCGCCAATGGTCACATAAGTGCAAGGAGCTAGAATAGTTGTGCTCGATTTCAAGGTTCGCACTATAACTGCTAGAAATCACTGATGGTATCTTCCAGAGGACTCGAAGAGACTTCTGTGTGATCGCTAGAGAAGATGGAGAGGCTTGAGGAATATTCTAGTGGAAAATACTATTCCTAGAGGTGATTGACAGATGGAAGAGCATTAAAGCCTGTAACTGAAAAAAAGAGGATAAGCTCAACTGTGCCAGAGAAGATGAAGAGTCGCAATTGCTAGAGAGGCTGAGGAATCTCAGCATAACACCCAGTGATGCTGGACACATGGGTTGAACCGCCAGAGAAGCTGAAGAGTTGTGATGATGATCAGGTAGAGCACTCGACATGAGGAGAGCATGCAGAAGCTTGGCAGTGATGGCATGCAGAAGGTGGACATAGACTATAAGAATGCAGAACAAATAAGAGATGATTTTATTGTTGTGGAGAGTAATTGACATGTGAAGAATAAGGCAGAGCGCAACAATAGAAATGCAAAGAAGAGGAATGGTGCATTGAAGGGACATGGCGCACAGAGAATAAAAGGTAGAAGGATAAAAAAAGAAAGGATGTGTGCAGGAAGACACTAAGGCAGATAGAGAAAGGAAATGTAGCAGAACAATGATGAGACTGGTAAGCCATTGATGAACATTATATCACTGTAATAAGTTTCAGTAACACAAATTTACATTTCAGGGTTGTAGGGAGGTGCTAGGGAGGACTGTTGTCCTTAGAGGTTCAAGTGGGTGCTTGAACATAGGGAGTTGTATCTTCCATCTGGTTCAAGCCAGAGAAACCAAGGTGGAAGGGAGGTGCAAGGGAGAACTATTTTTCTCTGTTATATAGGTTGGTGCCTGTATGACTGGAAGTTGGTGCTTCCATCCAGTTGGTGCTGGAACACTTGGGGAGTTGGTGATTCTTTCTAGTTGGTGCTAGAGAAACCAGAGAGTTGGTGTGTGACATCCCCCCAAAAATAAAGAAAATAAAAATATTTTTTGAATTTAAATTACTGGAAATTTATTTCCATTTTTAGTAAATTCAAAATTGGAAACATTTTGCTATTTATGGAAATTCCGAATTTCAGATTTTATAATTGTAATAAATGATTTTCACTGTTGGGTAGAAATCTGATTTGTCCCAACTAGATATTGGACTATGACACTTGTATGAAAAACAAAATATTTTATATTGATTGCAGGAGACAAAGGGGACAATCATGTTAAATTTTAGCTGACCATAACTCCATGAGAGGGGAACCTGTTGGAAATACCTCTAGGTTGATTTTTACAAGTGGAAAATCAGGGAATTGGCCATTGGCAGCCCCTGAAATTTAGGGTTTTAGAAAGATGCAAAAATTCCCAAAGGAGGGAAAATACCTAGGCAAATGGATAAATAAGCATATGTGAAGAGGCAGGACGCTACCGAGTATGCTGGGGAGGAAAACTATTGATTTTTTTCCTTTTCTGTTATGAACATTGAATGAGTGTAAGGGAAGGAGGAACTACTGGCTCAAGAGATATTGCGAAAGAGGGGTGTCCAAGTTTTCCCTCATGGACTCATGGTCAGGCTAGGGGGTGAACCGTGCAAGTGATCTTGGCTGTTCGGTTATATGGTTGGGAGGAAGGTGGTTGTTCCCTTTGTTTTTTCCACGAGTTTAGTTCAAAGATGCTACTCTAAACCCTACCTATTCAAATGTGTTTATATCTATGGTATTGAACATGTTAAATCTGTAGTGAAGTAGTTCCTAGTTGTCTTTTTAAAATAATCATATAATTGTTGTGTGTTATTTCCGTACCGAATTTCAATATCTCTGTCTATGTTTAGTGTTGTTTTTGCGGATATGGTGAAATCCTTCAAGTTAGCATGCATCCAAAAACATAGACAAAGGTTGTTCGATGACTATAGTCTACAACTACCTTCCTAATTTTACATCTGTTGAACAAAAGGAAATATATTAGCCTGTTTAGTATAATTGGTAGCCGAGTGTACCATTTCCCTATGGTGAAATTATTTTTTTGTAGATAACTAGTATACAGTGAACCTTCACTAATAAGTATACAAGTTCAAACTATAGGCAAAATATCCTGTGATATTGAGATTATATTCAACATACTTGCAGATCTGTATAGGTATAAATAGAACAGAGACATATTATATGATGAATAATCTTTATAAATGATGCATTAACGTTGAGGCAAAACCAACTATAAACAGAGTTAGGTAATATACTTGTATGTGTGTGTGAACATACTCACAGGAAAATAATCCAACAAATCCACAGACCCTAATACTGAGCATTGAAACATGGATACTATGGTATGGTTAGTAGTCTTGGCGCTGGATCAAACCAACTTACTTTTGGTGTGGGATCAACCAAATGCTAGATTAATTTCTGGAATAGGAACATAAATAAAAACATAAATTACATAGCGCATATAAGGTGCAATGTGTAATCCACGACAAGTTAGGGTTATGATATGTACGAGTCACGAGTGGGGAAAGCGAGGCTCAGGCTCATTTCCTACCTTTTCCCTATCGTTCGTATAAGAGAACTAAGTACCCAAACTTCAAACAAAACTTGGAGGATTTTTTAATACAAGTGCATAGTACCAGTGGGAGCAAACCTCCCTTAACCACAATATTTTTGTGCTAGCTGTAGGTTTATTAATATACAAGGTTAAATCATTTTGAGACAACTGTGTAATTAATTCTGGGAAATTTCAGAGATGAAATTGAAACATTAATTATGGGAAATTAACTAGAGCAGATCAAGAAATGAAACTCAATATTAATTCTAGGAAATTAACTAGAACAATCAAGAACTAAATTCAACATTAATTCAAGGAAATTAGCTAGAACAAATCAAGAAAATGGATTTCAAGTCTGTTTGACCAAACCAAACCATTGGAAAAATTGAGAAGAGAATGTTAAACACAGAAACATCAGTTACGTATCCTGTTGCTAGCATAGTATCCATAGCAACTAAAAAGCCCAATACATTGTTCTTAATCATTTAAAGAAATGGCATTATGGATACCACGAATACGATCATGTGAAAACTTGGCACAATTTCATTATACCAGTCTTTAATACAAAATCCGGGTGTACCCTTAAAAAAAACTAACACAGAACTGAAAAACCAAAGATCTTCACAATCTTAAGATCGAGTCGTAGCCTCGATCAACGGTGCCAGTAATAACTTAGACAAAGGGTTATTCATAGTTGGAACCTGAGTACCTCTTAGAAGAGTGAAGAGTGCGTTCCCTTCCATGGTGTGAGCACACTCTGCATAAAACAAGGCGAAACAATATGAAAGTGAATCCGATAAACAATAACACAACCTTTAAAGGAACAAAACGAAATAAGAAAAAAACATAACAGTAATAACATTTTATTTAACCTTTTCCATTTGCGCTCAAGCCATGTGCTCCCAGACCGAGGAGGGAAGAGGAGCTCGTGCCTCCCTGATGGGTACCCTCAAACAACAAAGGGGCCCATCATTAGTGACAAATACCAGCTTTTAACCTAGAGAAAATCATGTACAGGGATAACATGCGTATAATGAGTATAAAGTGATAGTAACATAAATCCTTTGTAACTGTTTAATTATAAACATAAAAGATTAAACCACCTCTGGACTATAGGACAACCCCTATTATCGGCATAGTAATACTAGTGAGTGTGAGGTTTAAACACAAGACCTTTTTCTAGTTCCACACTATACTGAGAGGTCTTTTACACATAGGGAAGCCAGGTACATACACTATCAACTAGGTATTAACCGACGAAGGAAAACACACCCAATACAGATTTTTCAGTTAAGAAACAAACAAAGAGAATATATCGGATGCGCAGACATCGGGATAAGACCTTCCATAGAGAAAGATGGCTCAACTCGATAGGAAAGCCAATATAGGGAGGGGATTAACTACGAGAACCCTAAACCCTACTGGAGCACCCGATGTCCCTTTTGCTATTTTTTTTAACACCGATATAAAACAAGAAAATACTCTTCTTGTATACTGTAGTTACCGAGAATTACTTGACGAGACAGAAAGGAAAAAGAACCCGAATGAAAATGATATCCAAGTCAACTTACCATTTTATAGGGTGGTCCATTGAGGAGTCGGCTGCCAAGAACTCTCCCACTTAGAGCAAGGTCGGATTTCACAGAGGCATAACCATGTTACTAAGACAAAAAACTAAAACAGAGTTTAATCGGGAGCTTTCCTTCCCATTCACCAAGCCAAGACCAGAATGAAGTGAGAGCTATGGGATAGCCTTCACATGGAGTAATGGAGGATGATTGGGATTGTACCTAGCCATGTGAACAATGGTAAGTGCTGGCATTTCATTGGGCACACAAGTCGAACACTGTATCGATTTGACTTAACTAAAAACACCATAAATGCTGCAGAGAGGTCTTTAAGGCGAGGGGGATTCCAACCGGTTGTGTTGCTCAGAGAATTTATGGCAAGAAACCTGAATGGCCTATGTAGGGTTAGACCTTTTATCACCTAGTTACACCAATTATGCATCGAATCTCAACTACCTTTACGTTAAACTTATCCAACCCGAAGTTTAGCCACTCATGCTTATTCTTTTGTACAGTGTAGTGTCTGATTTTTACCCCAAAGGGGTTTGTTTTAAAAAGTATGTCGAGTGGTGATAACCTTTTCACATAGACCTTGTATTAACATGTATACAAGGTCATTTATCATAAGACCTGACACCTATGAACTTTGTTTTTAGGGATTAGTTGTTTCTAAGTAGTTATACCCCTTAACTCTTAAAGAGGGTTTTGGAAACGATACGATGGGTATTACCACGGTGTAAATAACAAACAAGGTATCCCTAGCTATGTACCTATGATCACTTATATACCTCTGTACCGAAATAGGAAAAGTTACAATATAATAAATATCCGTTAGAGTCGTAAAGACAAGGGACTGTTCTACATCAGGGTTGACGACTGACTGAACTTTAAGGAAACAATATCAACTCAAAGTACCCAATAAAAAGAGTAATTAAATAAAGGAAAAAAATTTATATGTAAATTTAAAGGTAGATTACATATGGTATCAGAGCAAAAAGTTGACAACACTGGATTTGAACAGGGCCACAATAGTTGTTTAGTCTAGATATCTTTCGATTTATGTAAAAATAACAAAATCTGATGGTTACAAACGAAAAGCTATTTCTGTTTTGTTAATTATGGCAGCTCAGGACGATGCAGAGATCAGGATGAGAGAAAACCTACAATAGGGACCCCTTGGAGATCCAAGACAAAACAATGATGGAAGTTCACCCACGAAAGTGTTAGAAACAATGAGGAACCTTATTGTTGAATTACAGATTTTCAAAGCGGACAATGAAAAATTGAAAAAAAACAACAGGAATAGCAAGAGATAAATGAAGTTCTACTACCTAGTATAGTGACCAAGAAAATCCCAAAAGATGATAACCATGAGGAAGAAGTCAGCAAAAGGGCTTCCAAGAACTCCGGGGCGGAAACAAAAAAAGGAGATAGTTCGTCAGAAGGAACACCTTCAGCTGAAGGAAAAGATAAATCTGACAAAAAAAGAAAACAAGTAGACCACCGTGGAGAATTTAAAAAGATTAAACCAACTACCTTTGATGGAGAATCCAAGACAGGAGAGGAAGTTGAAGCATGGTTGTTGGAAATAAAAAAATACTTTCATATCTACAACTATTCCAGCAACATGAAGGTCAGAATGGCCATCTACAATCTAAAAGGGAAGGCCAACATTTGGTGGTAGGACCTAAAATTGGCCAAGGGCCTAAAGGGAAAACAGTTGGAATGGTCTGACTTTAAGAAGTATTTCAAGAAACAATACCTTTCGAAAAGTTACTATGAAAGAAAGACAAAAGAATTCTATGAGTTACGACTTGGACAAATGACAATGGAGGACCTTATAAATAAGTTTTTATATCTGTTAAGGTTCGTAGCATACATCCGAGAGGATAAAGTAAAAATTCAACATTTTCTAAGCTTCCTGCCACAGTCCTACAAGGACAAAATTGAATTTGACAACCCCAAATACTTGAGCGAAGTGTTCAGGAAAGCTCGAATGTGCTACGATCAATACAAACAACGGGTAGAGTTTTCCAAAGCATGGAAGGATAAGAAACAAGAGTGAATGAACTAGCGGAAGAAGGGGTACCAGCTAGCTCCTCATCAGAATATAGCAAAAATTTTTCTGAGAAAGGACTTTCACTCAAACCATCTGAATACGCAAGGTAGTGGTAAACCAGTAAACTTGGGAATGAATAAGTTTGGAGACAACCCCCGCGAGCCATTAAAGTGTTGGGAATGCGGAGAGCCTGATCTAAGGAGGAACTGTCCACGTTTGAGTTCAACTAATAGAACTGTTGTTCATAATCTGCAGGAAGCCTCGACAGTGGGTGATGTGGGCAAAATCCTACATCGAATAAATGCAGCCATAGATGGTCGACAAGCTCACCACCAGTCCTCAGTGGTAGAAATTGAAGGTAAAATCAATGACACTCGAATTTCTATTTTAATTGACCCTAGAGCTATGTTAAGTTATATTACACCTAGTGTGGCTGAGTCAAACAAACATAAGAAATTGAAGCACGTGAAATCATGGCTTGTACAATTAGCGACTGGTACTAAAAGAAAGGTAGCGGAGTTTGTTCCGAATTTTGAGTTCAGCTTAGACGGTCAAAGTATAAATACCGATCCAAACATCCTACCACTAGGATTTTACGATATGATTATTGGGATGGACTGGTTGGAATGACACAAAACAATATTAAATTTCTATACAAAGATGCTTAGCTATAAGGATGATTCTAATACTACCAGGACAACCCAAGGTATATCGAAACCGGTATCAGTCAGACAAATTTCAGCGATGAAACTAAAGAAATGTATGAGAAAGGGATGTCAAGTGTATTCCATCCAAGTAACGAATCTAACAATAAAGGGGGATAAGCCAAAGTTGGAAGACCTTGTTGTCCTACGTGATTTCAGAGACATGTTTGTGGATGAGATACTGGAATTACCCCCTAGAAGGGAAATAGACTTCTCCATAGATCTGTTACCCGGTTCCACTCCTATCTCAAAGGCACCTTACCAGATGAGTCTACCAAAACTGACAGACTTAAAAATACAATTACATGAGCTGTTGGAAAAAGAGTATATCAGACCGAGTGTCACACCTTGGGGAGCACCAGTCCTCTTTGTGAAAAAAAAGGACGGTACTCTAATATTATTTATCGATTATAGACAACTAAACAAAATGACTATTAAGAATAAATACCCTTTACCAAGGATAAATGATCTATTCGATCAAGTGGTGGGGGGCAAAGATCTTTTCAAAATTGGATTTATACTTTGGTTATCATCAAGTTCGGATAAAAGATGAGGACATAAACACAACAATATTTCAGACAAGATATGGACATTACGAGTTTGTAGTCATACCTTTTGGACTCACTAACTCCCCAACCACGTTTATGTGCCTAATGAACAATATTTTCAGTGAGTACTTGGACAAGTTCGTGGTAGTATTCATCGACGATATCCTAGTCTATTCAAATATAGAGGAAGAACATGAGGAACACTTAAGAACCGTGCTGCAAACATTAAGGGGGCACAAACTGTACACCAATTTCGACAAGTGTGACTTCTATCAGGAAAAAATACAATATCTGGGACATGTAATTTCAGAAAAGGGCATTGTCGTAGACCCTGAAAAGGCGAAAGACATTATGGAATGGTTGGTACCTAAAGATGTAGCAGATATACGATTGTTCATGGGAATCACTAGATATTACCGCTGGTTTATAGAAGGGTTTTCGAAGATAGCCTACCCTATCACATCATTACAAAAGAAAGGAACCAGGTTTAACTGGTCAGAGAAGTGTCAAGACAACTTCAACAAACTTAAGGAATTATTGACAACGACACCCATATTGAAAGTAGCAGACCGAGATAAAGACTTCACTGTATGCGTTGATGCAAGTAAAGAAGGACTAGGTGGTGTCCTAACGCAAGAAGGACATGTTATCTGTTATGAGTCTCGGAAATTACAGGAACATGAGCCTAATTACGTCACTCACGACATAGAGTTGGTAGCAGTAATACATGCTCTAAAGATGTGGCAACACTACATAATGGGTAGAAGATTCCTATTATTGATGGACAATAGCGGGGTGAAATATTTGTTTAACCACCCAGATATTAACGCAAGGCAGGCAAGGTGGTTAGCTTTCTTGAGAGAATTCGACTTCGAGGTCAGACGTATCAAGGGAAAGGAAAACAAGGTAGCAGACGCTTTAAGTAGAAGAATCCATGGGTTATTTGAAATGAATATTAGCAGGGCATAAAGTGATCTAGAAGAAAGAATAAAGGTGGCATGATGACGAAAACTATACAAAAATAATGGTAGAATTACCGAACAACACCGCGAACTCAGATAAACTAGTTCTAAGTATCAACGAGAAGGGATTGCTATGATTTAAAAATAGACTTTACATACCAGATTAAGCAGGGTTAAAATTAACAATCTTGGACGAAGTGCATAATAAACCGTATTATGGCCACCCAGGTTACCAGAAAATGATAACAACACTTAGAAAACTATTTTATTGGTCTAGTATGAAGGGAAAAAAAACAGAATATTTGGAAAGGTGCCAATATTGTCAGCAGGTTAAGGCTGAACACCAACATCTAGCCGACCAATTATAGTCATTGCCAATAACAAAATGGAAATGGGAAACTATATCACTCGACTTTATAACAGGTTTTCCTAAAAATCAGAAACATAATGACTCTATCATGGTTGTAATTGATAAACTCAGTAAGTCTGCACACTTTATTCCTGTAAAGTCTAATTTTAAAGCTATAAACTTTGCTAAAATATTCATGAAATAAATCTTTAGACTACATGGTATTCCTGAAATGGTGATTTCAGATAGAGACGTAAAATTTACATCCGCCTTTTGGAAGGAATTGTTTGTAGGGCTCAATACCAACTTGAATTTCAGTACAAGTTATCATCCACAAATGGATGGACAGACCGAAAGGACAAACCAGACCGTGGAGGATATGCTCCGCATGTATGAGAGAACAAAATCGAACAAGTGGGAAGACTATCTGCACTTGGTAGAATTTGCATATAACAATGGGTACCAAACTTTGGCTAAGTTAAGCCCTTTCGAAATACTGTACGATAGAAAATGTACGACGCCAATCAGATGGGATAACTTGGTTGACAGACTCATGGTCAGACCCAAAATGCTCCAAGAAATGGAGAACATGGTTAGAAAGGTACAACAAAACTTGAAGGAAGCACATGATAGACAAAAGAGTTACACAGACCAGAAAAGACGACACTTTGAATTTCAAGCACAAGACCATGTTTATTTGAAAGTCAAAGCCCGAAAAAGTTCATTGAAATTGGGGAACTGTGCCAAATTGGCACCCAGGTTTTGTGGGCCCTTTGAGATACTAGATTGAATTGGACCCGTAGAATACCAACTTGCACTCCTAGCTAATCTAAGAATTCATAATGTATTTCATGTTTCATTGCTGAAAAACTATATTCATGACCCTACTCATATGATTGATTGGAACTTGGTGTAGGTGGAACCCGAAGGTGAGTTCCAGGTGGAACCCCTGTGCATTCTGGATTGGAGAGAAATAGCACTTCAGAACAGAGTCGTCGCTCAGGTAAAGGTGCAACGGAAGAACTTTAGCCCTGAGGAGGCCACTTGGGAGTTGGAAGGAGATTTGCGGAAATCTCATCCAACCTTGTTCCAGGAAAGGAACGAACATTGAGGATAGTGTTTTATTTAAGGGGGAAAGGATGTGACATCCCCCCAAAAATAAAGAAAATAAAAATATTTTTTGAATTTAAATGACTGGAAATTTATTTCCGTTTTTAGTAAATTCGAAATTGGAAAATTTTTTCCATTTATGGCAATTCCGAATTTTGGATTTTATAATTGTAATAAATGATTTTGACTATTGGGAAAAAATCTGATTTGTCCCAACTAGATTTTGGACTATGACACTTGTGTGAAAAACATAATATTTTATATTGATTGCAGGAGACAAAGGGGACAACCATGTTAAATTTTAGCTGACCATGACTCCATGAGAGGGGAACCAGTTGGAACTACCTCTGGGATGATTTTTACAATGAAAAATCAGGAAATTGGCCAATGGAAGCCCCTGAAAATCAGGGATTTAGAAAGCTGCAAAAATTCCCATAGGAGGGAAAAGACCTAGGCAAATGGATAAATAAGCATATGTGAGGAGGCAGGACACTGCCAAGTATGCTGGGGAGGAAAACTATTGATTTTTTTCCTTTGTTGTTATCAACATTGAATGAGTGTAATGCAAGGAGGAACTACTGGTTCAAGAGATATTGTGGAAGAGGGGTGTCCAAGTTTGCTCTCATGGACTCATGGTCAGGCTAGGGGGTGAACCATGCAAGTGATCTTGGATGTTCGGTTCTATGGTTGGGAGGAACATGGTTGTTCCCTTTGTTTTTTCCACGAGTTTAGTTCAGATATGATACTCTAGACCCTACCTGTTCAAATGTGTTTATATCTATGGTACGGAACATGTTAAATCTGTAGTGAAGTAGTTCCTAGTTGTCTGTTTTAAATAATCATATAATTTTTGTGTGTTATTTCCGTACCGAATTTCAATATCTCTGTCTCTGTGGAGTGTTTTTGTTGCGGATATGGTGAAATCCTTCAAGTTAGCATGCATCCAAAAACATAGACAAAGGTTGTTCGATGACTATAGTCTAGTGCTACCTTCCTAATTTTAAATCTGTTGAACAAAAGGAAATTTATTTGCCTATTTAGTATAATTGGTAGCCGAGTGTACCATTTCCCTATGGTGAAATTATTTTTCTGTAGATAGCTAATATACACTAAACCTTCACTAATAAGTTTACAAGTTCAAACTATAGGCAAAATATCCTGCGATACTAAGATTATATTCGACATACTTGCTGACCTATATAGGTATAATAAGAACAGAGACATATTATATGATGGATAATCTTTATAAACAATGCATTAACACTGAGGCAAAACCAACTATAAACAGAGTCGGGTAATATACTTGTATGTGTGTCTGAACATACTCATAGGAAAATAATCCAACAAATCCACAGACCCCAATACCGAGCATTGAAACATGGATACTATGGTAAGGTTGGTAGTCTCGGTGCTGAATCAAACCAACTTACTTCTGGTGTGGGACCAACCAAATGCTAGATTAATGGCTGGAATAGGAACATAAATAAAAATAAAAATTACGTAGTGCATATACGGTGCAATGTGTAATCCACGACAAGTTAGGGTTATGATATGTACGAGTCATGAGTGGGGAAAGCGAGGCTCAGGCTCATTTCCTACCTTTTCCCTGTCGTTCGTATAACAGAACTAAGTACCCATACCTCAAACAAAACTTGAAGGATTTTTGAATACAAGCGCACAGTACCAGTGGGAGCAAACCTCCCTTAACCACAATATTTTTGTTCTAGCTATAGGTGCATTAATATACAAGGTTAAATAATTTTGAGACGACTGTGTAATTAATTCTGGGAAATTTCAGAGATGAAATTCAAACATTAATTATGGGAAATTTACTAGAGCAGATCAAGAAATGAAACTCAGTATTAATTCCGGGAAATTAACTAGAACAATCAAGAACAAAATTCAACATTAATTTGGGGAAATTAGCTAGAACAAATCAAGAAAACGAATTTCAACTTTGTTTGACCAAACCGAACCATCGGAAAAATTTAGAAGAGAATGTTAAACACAAAAACATCAGTTCTGTATCCTGTTGCTACCATAGTATCCACAATAAGTAAAAAGCCCAATACATTGTTCTTAATCATTTAAATAAATGGCATTATGGATACCATGAATCCAATCATGCGCAAGCTTGGTGCACTTTCATTATACCAGTCTTTAATACAAAATTTGGGTGTACACTTAAAAACAACTAACACATAACTAAAAAATGAAAGATCTTCACAATCTTAAGATCGAGTCGTAGCCTCGATCAACGGTGCCAGTAATAACTTAGACAGAGGGTTATTCATAGTTGGAACCTGAGTACCTCTTGGAAGAGTGAAGAGTGTGTTTCCTTCCATGGTGTGAGCACACTCTGCATAAAACAAGGCGAAACAATAAGAAAGTGAATCTGATAAACAATAACACAACCTTTAAAGGAACATAACGAAATAAGAAAAAAACTTAACTGTAATAACGGTTTCTTTAACCTTCGCCATTTACGCTCAACCCGTGTGCTCCTAGACCGAGGAGGGAAGAGGAGCTTATGCCTCCCTGATGGGTACCCTCGTAGAGAAAATGGGCCCAACATTAGTGACAAATACTAGCTTTTAACCAAAAGAAAATCATGTATAGGGATAACATGCGTATAATGAGTATAAAGCGATAGTAACATAAATCCTTTGTAACAGTTTAATTATAATCAAAAAATATTAAACCACCTCTGGAATATAGGAAAACCCCTATTATCGGCATAGTAATACCAGTGAGTGTGAGGTTTAAACACAGGACCTTTGTCTAGTTCCACACTGTACCGAAAGGTCTTTTACACGCAGGGAAGCCAAGTACATACACTGTCAACTAGGTATTAACCGATGAAGGAAAACACACCCAATAGAGATTTTTCAGTTAATAAACAAACAAATAGAATATCTTGGATGCGTAGACATCGGGATAAGACCTTCCACACTGAAAGATGGCTTGGCTCGACAGGTAAGCCAGTATAGGGAGGGGATTAACTATGAGAACCCTAAACCCTACTGGAGCACCTTGTGTCCCTTTTGCTATTTTTTTTTTAACGTCGATATAAAACAAGAAAATACTCTTCTTGTATATTGTAGTTAACGAGAATTATTCAACGAGACAGAAAGGAAAAAGAACCCGAATGAAAATGACATCCAGGTCGACTTACCGGCTTACAGGATGGTCCGTCGAGGAGTCAGCTGCCAAGAACTCTCCCACTTAGAGCAAGGTCTGATTTCACAGAGGCATAACCACGTTGCTAAGACAGAAAACTAAAACGAAGTTTAATCGGGAGCTTTCCTTCCCATTCACCAAGACAAGACCATAATGAAGTGAGAGCTATGGGATAGCCTTCTCATGGAGTAATGGAGGATGAGTGGGATCGTACCTGGCCATGTGAACAATTGTAAGTGTTGGCATTTCCTTGGGCATGCCGGTCGAACACTGTATCGATTTGACTTAACTCAGAACACCATAAATGTTGCAAAGAGGTCTTTAGGGTGAGGGGGATTCCAACCGATTGTGTTGCTCAGAGAATTTATGGTGAGAAACCTGAATGGCCTATGTAGGGTTAAACCTTTTATCACCTGGTTACACCAGTTATGCATTGAATCTCAACTACCTTTACGTTAACCTTATCCTACCCGAAGTTTAGCCACTCACGCTTATTCTTTTGTATAGTGCAGTGTCTGATTTTTACCCCAAAGGGGTTTGTTTTAAAAAGTGTGCCGAATGGTGATAACCTTTTCGCATAGACCTTGTATTAACATGTATACAAGGTCGTTTATCATAAGACCTCACACCTATGACCTTTGTTTTTAGGGATTAGTTAGTTCTAAGTAGTTATACCCCTTAACTCTTAAAGATGGTTTTGGAAACAATATGGTGGGTATTACCATGGTGTAAATAACAAACAATGTATCCCTATCTATGTACCTATGATCGCTTATATAACTTTGTATCGAAATAGGAAAAGTGACAATATAATAAATATCGGTTAGAGTCGTAAAGACAAGGGACTGTTGTACATTAGGGTTGATGATTGACTGAACTTTAAGGACACAGTATCAACTCAAAGCACCCAATAAAAAGAGTAATTAAATAAAGGAATTTTTTTTTATATGTAAATTTTTAGGTACATTACATGGTGTTTCCTTTTAGTTGGTGCTAGAGAAACTAGGGAGTTGGTGCTTCTTTCTAGTAGGTGCTAGAGAAAACAGAGAGTTGGTTCTCTTAGCAAGTTGCAGCTTGCAAAACAGAGGTTGTAGCCTCACAATGAGTTGGAGCTCATATGTATGATAATGTAAAGAATGTAAAGATTACTTATCATATAAAGAAGAAGAGGTTTTTACCCTTTATGGGTTTCCTTAGGAAATATCTGTCTCTGTGTATCTCTTATGTATGACTGATGCTGAATGTTCTATTGCTTACTTTACTGCATTATTGTGACTGTCATTAAATTCCATTGTAAAGGGTTTAAAATAAGCATAATTGTTAAAGAACGGTAACAATTGATTCACCTCCCCCTCAGTTGTCCAACAATGTGGTCTTCTCTTGCTCTGTATCCCACCAAGTTTGTGCCATTCCTTATAATTGCAAGGTGACAATCTGGAGTTTTCTTTCCTTGGTAACGCCTGGACATGTATTGAAATAGGTGGATAGGCTACGGATCTAGGAATCCATCATTTCACCATTCGTTTGCCCAAAAAAATTGGGTAGTTGGATTCAAGTGTCCAACCAGAATGGATTTGGATTGTTTTGTTGTTGCATTCTGAGAAGCTCATTGAGGACAGAGGCAAGATCTTGGACGGTATTTGATGTGTTGGAATCTGATTCAAATTCCAAAGGATCTTTGCGTGGAGGCATTGTTAGGTCAGCTGAAGAGAAAAGGCACCCCTAGGTTGCAATGCTAAACAAAGGACTCTGTTTTGAGAACAAAGGACTCAAAACCCTGAGGCAACACAACTTAAACTGGTTTAGAGGGAGAGATCTATATTGTTTTAGATATGTGGCGCTCCTCTATGTGGAAATGGATATGTGGGCACCCTTTGGGCTTATGAGATCTGTGGATATTCTTGCATAAAATGAAAACCATGGAATGGGCAAACTTTGGAATATTTCATGAAAACCCCAATTTTGTTTTGGCGCAATCTTCAAGATCGGAAGATTTTCCATGGATCTTGAGGCTTTGATACCAATTTATCTGCCCAAGAAGGCGATCTACAGGAGAAGGTGACCACACAAGCCATAACTTGACTTCTGACCAAAAACTCTCTTCAAGGGCGCAAATCTGAATAGGGGTGCACCATTAGTTTGGGTGACCAAGAAAATGGGGATCTAGACCGAAGTGATCTGAGAGTGGCCAAGAGGTTTTGGTGATCTCATAGTGACCTCCTGGGATTAGTGGGAGAAGCCTAGTGTATCCATGGAAGAGGCCACCCTCACTTCATTCTCACAAAGAAGAAACCAACAAGGGCGCAAACCCCAGTTGGTGCGCCCTCCTTTATGCCTCAAAAAACTCTAAGGAAATTATTTGCTCCTTAAGAGAGTGGCTAGCTAATGATATAATCTTTCTCTCAGAGGTGGAAGCATGGCAAACAAAGTCACTAGGAGGCAGCCATGAAGGAAGGTGCATTGTTTATTCTTCAGAAACCCTAAAAATGAAATTGTCGTGAATGTAAAATGAAAACTCAGAAAATAAAACAACCAATACACATAGATTCAGAAGAAAAGGTAGGAATGATTTATTTTAGTCTCGGTTCACCTTATATACCAAGGGAACCATTTATTTTACATATATTTAATTCATCATCAAAAGGTGAATAATTGTTGCGCCTAGGTGATTGACTTGTGCGCCTTAGGTGGGTGTTCCCCTAGGTGGCCTCCTTGGCCTAGAACATTCAATGTGGACACTTGGCTTTTGAATTTTCTTGATGACTATTTTTGGTGGTGTGTACCCTTCATGAGCATTATTCGTTGTATACTACTACTATTTTAGGATAAGGGGAAATTTCTTTGGACATGCTAATGTCCACATGTTTTAACATGGTCAACCATGGATCAAGAAGAGATATAACTAATTCATTATTATAATATGTATTTGACTTGTCATGGAGTTAGTTATCAAATATTAATATTTTATTATATAAGACAAGAGACTCACTCTATAAAGAAGAATTCTCTCTCCATTGTAAGGGGTGGAGAATTTGGGAATTTAGGAGCTCTCCTCTTGGGCGGAATACATTGTAGAAAATTTTGGCAAGATTAATGGATAATTTGAGGTATATTCTCATTTGATGTGAGTATTTATTGTGCACTCATATTTTATGTGTTGATTTTGTATTAAAAAACCCTTGTAACATATTGTGATTGCAATTATAATGAACCATGCTTCATTTTGGATAGAGTAAGGTGAGGTTTCAACTCTCTTATTTCTATTGTGATTATGTTAGCCTACATGTGATTGTTATTATTGTTTCCTAGGGTCTTTATTAGGATGGGACTTCAACGTTTTGTCAAAAGTAGGTAATGAGAACCATTAATTTCTTATGGCTTTAGCACTTAGAAATATTTTCCACCATAAGAGATTAGTTAATGTGTAACACAAGTATTTATAATCACTTTAGAAAAAAAAGCATACATTCATACACATAGAATTCATACACTTTGAAATTCATACATTCATCAACATAAAGTAAATTCATAAACATTAAAAAATATTAAGAATAAAATAAAGTATTAAAAAGATTAAGATAAAAATATATCTATATTATTATTTAAAGTAAAAAACTATATTAATATTCACAGTCTTGTTAGTCTAGAAATCATCAAGTTCTTGGACCTGAAATACCATGACTGTCTTTCAAGTTCATTAGGAAAAAAGAACTAGCCCAGAGGGGAAACCATGTATACCATGTCTGTCACGGTTATTCCTAGAAACTGAAAGATAAAATTGAAATGTCTAGTATGGATATGGTTAGGACCAGCGCCATCTTTAGAAATACCACCATGAGGACCAATAGTTATAGCTCCAGAACCAATAGTCATAGACCTAGGATGAGAAGTGGGTTGCTGGAATACACCTTCCTGTTTGTGAGCCAAACAAGTGTTGACTTTGGACATGTATTCCATCTGTATCTTCAACATCTCCATTCATCTTTTGAGCTGGCAAAAATCTTTGTCTTTTGGTAGTATGTCTAGAGCTACCATCGTCTTGACATGCCAGTAGAGTTCAAGTGTCTCAAATAACTTAGACTTTTGGGTCCTGGTGCATCCCATATCTGGGATCACCCTTCCCACTTATAAGTCAACCTATGACTCTTTTTTAAATTCACGAACAAGGTGAACCTCATATTCCAGGGCCGACATGGAAACTTTGTCTTCCATAGGAACATGGGTTTCATAGTAACTGACAATATCTATTATTTCTCTTGTTGCACGAGATGGATCTTCCCTAGAATTTCCATCATTGAAATGGAGATTCTTATAGATATGAGGAGCCATTAGAATGAAGGACGAAGTAGAGAGTGTTACAGGCCTACAGGTAGGGGGAATATGAACAAGGAGAAATGTAAGCAGAAGGGCCATAATAATATGAGAGATGCAATTGAAGATCATAGGCTCCTCTATGTTATTAATGAACTTACCAAGATTTCTGTCACCCTCAAGGAATATTTTGATGGGTTCTCTCATGGATATGAGTTCCTCAAGGTGCATACGACCAGCCATGATGATACTTGGCATGATATAGTGCAACGAAGCATTCATCGACATTATTTTCATATTAATGTGAACCCTATTGAGAGAAAGAGTGATCTCCTTATCCCTCATGTATATAGTCTGGAGTTTCATGGCCAATGAAGAAACATTCAATTCCATAATGGTGTTGGGTGCTGAGGATGCCGAAGGAGATCTCAGGGATGATGGTGGAGGTGACATGTCCATGGCTAGGATGCGATAGGTGGAATTCCCCTGTACGCGATCCATGCACCACATGATCCCCCGCTAACATTTGAGATTTCATGCTACTAGACACCCCATCCGGGGATAAAATATATCTATATTAGTATATAATGTATTATTATTTTATTTTAAATTTTATTATTATGGTTGATTTTGTCTTTTTAATCAATCTCTTTTGTATTCCAATCTATTTTATAATTAATGGTATGTCATATTATACATCTAAATTATATCTGGTTGCATATGTATTGGGTTAATATCTCTGCAATAATTAGTGTAGTGGAAGAAATAATTTACTCTGTTTTTAATAATTAGAGTAGTGGCAACAATCGTCTACTTTCTCTGCAATAATTAGTGTAGTGGTGGAAATAGTCAACTCTCTCTCCAATAATTAATGTAGTGGCTGAAATAGTCTTGATAACAAGATGAAAGTATTTCTGATGATTGTGTTCACACACCACACATACATATAAACATAACAACTAGAATAGGAGTAGACCAAACCAAAGTGGTATCTTGTACAAGGCTTGTATATTTTTCTATTGTTTGGCCTACTCTTACTTTAGTTGTTTTGATTGTTTCTTGCAATTTTTTTTATGTTTTTCTCTATTTGAAGTTTGTTATTCTTTTGTTTACTTCTTCATCTATTTTCGATAAATCATTCTATTTCTTTCTTTTGGATTTCTCTACGAATACCTAAGATTAAACTTCATAAGATTTTAACTTGTAAATTTGAATTAAGAAGCAAAGTTTTCAACATATGATCAGAGATAGTCCCAATTTTCATTGAAATCTTCAAATGCGCCATAAAGGGACTCAAGTTTAGATTTTTTTGTGGGAACAATAGTTTGAAAATTTTATTGGCTCTCCATAGAGATAACAATCATTTCCTTGTTGGTTTTTATTATCAAACGTTTTTTTTTGGAAATGTCTTTTCTTCTAATAATTCTTTCATAGATTCATCTATCTATCTATTCTTTTTTCTGACTTGCTATATTGATTTATGAAAAAAATTACCAATATTTCAAATCAACTTTGTTCTTTATCATCTTTTTTATGGACCTTCTATCCATACATAAATCTTCTATGAAAATTCTTATCATTTCAGCTACATTTGCAAAGGCCAAATTAGTAGTATCTAATTTCTATTTACAAACATGATATATGTACTTTATCAAGAATTGGACAAGGAATTGTTGTTATGATATTTAGCTTGATGGCATTATTATATACATGAATAATTGTTTAATACAATTTTTCATAATCCATGATGAATTCATTAAATCCTTTTAAACTCACTAATTCCATCCCTAACAACATTTTCATGTCACTTTCCTTGGTGATATGCTTCCATAAACCAAAGGATAACACAATCATCTTTATAAGCGTAGCTAAGTTTCTTATTTTTTCTTTTGATAGGGGATTTGTCCCTCCTTCTAACAATAAACCAAATTCATTTCCAGTTTTGCTTGAGAGTTTTTCCAACGAGAATATTAAGATTCCTTTGAATTGTGCATCTATTCATAATCCATGACATTGTCTACCTACACTAGGTGGCATAAATTCAACCATTCTTGCAATTTCTCTACTCGTTCATTAGTTTATAAGTCATTAAAATCAAGAGGTAGATTGAGGGGGGGATTTTCACTTAATTTTATCCAGTTTCTCCAAACGATTTCCTCATGATGTTTCTTCTACTTTTCAGAAGGTCAGAAATTCTTCTACCTTAGGAATTGTCTTGAGGATATGTCTTTGTCTTTTTACTTCTCTAATTTTCTTGAGCTAGTTTTCCAATTGATTTATTTTTTCTTGGTTGGAATCATTTGAAATTTCAACTACTTTCATCATGTTACATTGGCATCTATATGATGGTTCCACCATATCCACTAGCTTCTTAAATAGTTGTCATGGTTCTATCAAGATTGTTCATAGTTCCATGAAATATGCACATCATTTCATAAAGTTAAAAAATGTTCTTAGTTCAACCCACATATATCAAGGTTTCCATAACTACTTGGGTATCCACCATCCCAATCATTTCTATAGATAATTCTCATGGTTCCACTAACATTTTTCATAATTCCTTAACTGAATTGCATGGAAACATAAGGAATACTCTCAGTTTAACTCATGTATAACGCGGTTCCAATAATTGTTTGTGGTTCCACCATTACCATTAGTTCCACAAATAATGATCACATTTTCAATGGTAGTGTTCACCATGCTCATAATCATGCACATGGTAACATATGCATTTCTCACATTTCCATAGGCATTGTTCATTTTTCCTTGAACAACACCCAAATTTCTGTGAGCTAAAGCATTTTGATCTTGGTTTCATTCACACATGTCATGATTTCAATAATTGCTCGTCTTTCCACTATCTTCACTAGTTCCATACACACTACTTACAAAACCATCCCCATTGTTCATAATTCCTTGAACGATATGAATGGCTCTACAAACTTAAGAAACATTGATGCTTCCACCACCATACATTGTGGGTTTGCTAATTTTTTAGGCTTCCACCATGCCTGCTAGTTCCGTAAGAAGTTATTAGAACAATGTGGGTGGAACCAAAATTATTATTTGCATTCATGGAATCATGCACATTATTCAAAAACCATGAATGATGTTGAATGATGTTGATGGAACCGCTCACTTATTCTCTTGAAGCATTCAAAATAAATGCACAAATATTCATAGAAACATTTAAAAGTACAATGTTTTATTTAATTTGCACATATTTAAAAGTCTATTTAAATAATTAGAATTTAAGTTTTAAAAAACAATTCTATATAATTATTAGAAATAAGTTTTTTAAATTCAAATTAAATGATTATACGATCATCATCATTTTCAATTGGTTGTCAAAATTGATATTTAACTTTAAAATATATATTTTAATATAAAAAATTAAATTTAATAAAATTTTCTAATGAAAAGACAAGATGATATTATTATTATTATTGTTATTATTATTAAATTAGTGTTTTTTGAAAAAAATGAATATTTTATTTGAAAATATATCTCAATACTAAAACTAAATTTAACAAAAAAATTTATTAGTAAAACCATAAGAATAAACATGTTCATGGTTCCATAAACAATGTTTATGCTTTTCGTAACATGTTTCATGGTTTTGATAATACTAGTAAAACCAATAGCATAAACATTGTTTATCATTCCATAAACAATGCTTATGCTTTTAGTATCTTCTCTCAGAGTGAAAGACTAAATAATTGGGCCCACCGCAGTCTCAGGAGCCTCATGCTCCTCATCCAATGTTGAATCATAACCTAAAGGTTGTCCTCACAACATGTACAACCTATCCACCTGATCACCAATCACTTGTGCCTCCACCGGTTCCACTCCCTCCCTGTAGATAAATACATATGCCCTCTTGAACAATGTAAAATATCCAACATCCTCCAAGGATAAGACTGAGAGAAAGTTAACCCTCAGCTGTGGAACAAAGAAAACTCCATCAAGCTCTAGGAATCCTCCATACTTTTGTCAGAATCTAACCCTTCCAAATCCACGTACATCTCGTGCCATACTACCTTGACTCTCCACCATTCAGTCAGGAGTTGTCTCTGTCATAATAAGGAATCCAGATTCTCATCATGTGACAAGAGGCTCCACGGTCAACAATCCATCTGAAATCACCCCCAAATCCTCCACTACGGACACCAGATACTAGAGTAACCAAAGAAAATTCCTTATCAAAATTGGAAGAAAAGTCCTCCATAGTTGTTGTAGCAACTATCTTAGGCCCCTCCCGTTCCTTCCTCTTCTTCTTATTCTAAGGCCACTAAGAAGCAAGGTGCCCCAACTGGTTACAACAATAACATCTGACTCTACTCAACTCCCTCCCGGAATATCATTTAGCATCTCAATCTGTCTTATGTCCCCTTCTTTGAGATCCTTCCCGGATCTCCTCCTAAGTGAAAACATCGCACAGTCTGCTCCAATATAGAAGATGCTCACAACCCACCACACACTTTATGAAGACTTCCCTTTCCTTGGTGAAGCCTTTCAAGGCTATCCTCACCAACTCTAGAATCTGATATGACCTCCCCAACTGCATCCAACTCATATTTCACTTGAGATAATCGGGTAAGATAAGAAGACACACTATCCCCATTAACCATATTGGTATCGTGATGTTTATCCTTCAAGGCCATCTTCTGGTTTTCATTCATTGCCTCAAATAAATTCTTAAGTGCATCCCACATCTCTTGGGATGTCTTCTTCTCAGCCAAGTGTGGAATAAGGTGGTCCTTCACCCCATCTTGAATAATCCTATGATATTTGGCCTCCTTTAACTCATGCAAATCCAAAGAAAAAAGATTTGTTGTGGGAGCCAGAAAAACAGAACTGACATAGTTCCAGATATTTTTCTCCTTGAGAACAACTAACATCCAAACCTTCCACTACAAACAGCTGGAAATGCCATCCAACTGATCCTCAAATATAATGCATCTAGCCATATTCCTTGTCATTATTCAAAGGAAAACAAACAATATATTTCCCCCCTTTCAAACTTGCCCAAATATCTCACTTCTCACTATCACTTAGAGCCCAAGCTCCGATACCTTGTAGAAATTTAATGACAAAATCAACAAGACTAAATTATGTCATACACTTAGTTACCTAGAGATAATTGTCTTCTATGAACTCTGAAATGTTTAAACCCACATTTATAAGTTACCATAAGCATAAATACACATTGCTAAGAAATTTTGCAGCGGAATAAACACAATGAACAACAACCATTAATCTCAAAAAAAATAAGAAATAGGCAATGCCAAAAAAAATCCCAATGTAGGGAAACCCAATGAGAGAGAGATATTTTACTATCTTTAGGAAAGATATATCAGCAACAACAATACATTTACAACCAAGAGAAGTAACTTACAGTACCGAAGAGTCCTGAATTGTTTCCTCGATTTTTGTTCCCACAAAATCATAGTAAGAACATTGTGGAGTTACTAATATAGATTTATTCCTTTTAGCCACTTGGATGAGAAAGAAAGGAAATTTTAGTGTTAGCCTAGGTTTGATTATCACAATAGTTAATTGTAAGTGTGAGTGGAGCATCATAAAATAAATAATATAAACAAAATAAGGAAATACTAGCATGAAATTGAAGAGAAAGAGTAAAAGACATGAGATATGTTGTACCAATGGAAATACTTCAAGTACAACACC
This sequence comes from Picea glauca, assembly GCA_000966675.3. NCBI lineage: Eukaryota > Viridiplantae > Streptophyta > Pinopsida > Pinales > Pinaceae > Picea > Picea glauca. The sequence goes on from JZKD02S2108524.1 coordinate 46,914, forward strand.
ACGGGGAATTTGGTGAGGAAATGAGATCTCTTATTTCTCTTTGGAATGGGTCATTCTTTTCCCTTCAAGAACCTTTATCTCTCAAGAATGATATGGTGAAAAGAGGTGTAAAAAATCTCTCAATATATGAGATATTCAAAAAATCAAGAAACAATGGTTATGAAAGTATGGATGAGTTCGTGATAAAAGAGGATTCTCAATACTCATGCAACGAGCATAACATTACTTAGACTTATCATATAATTTTTCATACTAATGGATTCGATTTATAGGCCTCCAACAAGCTTGAAAAAAACTAGTTTCAATGGGAAATGGGAGGCCACTTGGGTGTGGCTTTCCATGCTTGAGTAGACATAAACCCATTGGTTGTACCAATCTTATATTCTTATGGGATCAAGGCCTTTTGGTTCTTAAACTAGGAGTAATATTTTATGGGAGTTTTGATCCTCAATGCACCAAAAAGTTGGTGAACCGACACTTCTTTTGGTTCATGTGACTTTCGAGTGAACAATCGCACTAACGTCTGTGGATCACGCTAAATCGCGTTTCAGTGAGCCACACAAATGTATAGTTTTTTTTTCTGTTGAAGGTGGTGTGTTAATTCCATGAACATATAAGTTTGTGTAAATAATTTATGACTCTTCCATTGATCACTTGTATAGCTCTGTGATTGATTTTCAAGTGTGAACACTTTTCATCTCA
>JZKD02S2108535.1:0-19514 GCA_000966675.3 Picea glauca
AATCTCTTCATTAGAAATACCTTATTGGACATCGAGGGTTTTTCATACAATTTGGCCAATGCGTCCATCAAACCCTTCGTTGTCTTTTCTTTCGAGATATTGAAAGCCACCGATGTTGCCAGGCTGAGCCGTATCATTCCTAGAGCCTTTATGTCAACAATATCCCATTCTTCGTCCTTCATGGCCGCCAGATTCTTTTCTACTCCGCTCAATGGTAGGAATAGATCCTTCTGATATAAATAATATTCCATCTGCATCTTCCATAACTAGTAGTTTTGGCCATTAAATTTCTCGACCCTAAACTTTCCATCTTCTCACATTGCTCCCACTCGAACCAGGTACCCTCTTTTCCTGCGAGTTACCTTACGCTCTGATACCAGTTGTTAAAAAAACAGGACCGCGAAGCAATAAAAAAAAAAATGCAGAAACAAAACACAGAAGATACACAATACAAGAGAGACACAGATTTACGTGGTTCACCCAGTGTGGGCTACGTCCACCAGAGAAATTGCCAGGCCCTTTCTTTATTATTATCCAACAAAATGAAGGGATACAACCCACAACAAAACCCGCTGTAACTTCCTCTTCTTTCTCTCACAGTCTCCTCTCTCAAAATACAATACTTGCCAACATACATAGCCGCAATACATTTCCCTCATAAAAGAGGGTTGCCTTCTAGGACAAAAAACCCTAACATAATATCTATCGTTAGATCTGTGACCTTATAATGAACGATCCAGATTTACAATGAAATTACAATATACTTTTACAAGGCAATTTTTGCTTCGGGGGCTTCACCCCCGAACCCCCGTTGGGGGCCCGCTTGCCCCTAGACCCCGCAGAGGGGGTACCTCCCCTCTGCACTCCCCCGCGTGGAAGAGTGTACATACTTCTGGGGTGTAAATACTTCATGGGGTATAAACACGGTTGAAAGTAAAAGATCTCTAAATCAAGAAGATAATCAGGCTCCACAACCAATAGACGGGTCCTAGGTCGACTCTAACACACACAACCTACTATCAAACTCTCACTGTTTTCCCAACCACACAACATCTTAGTTTACCAACTCTCTTCCCCTGCAACCTACACAACCCAAAGAAATGAACCTCTTTCTCTACAATGCAGTCCCTCAGGATGTTCCACTTCTTTTCCAGGGCTCCAGTGCTACTGGTTAGTAAATATCAATGTTGGAAATTCCAAGGATTCTCAGCTGTGGAAAATTCTTTCACAACATCCATCATTCTCATGTACACATGCATCCATTCATTTATGGAATAATAAAAAATTACTTACAACCAACAAACAATGGCTCTTTTCCTCCCATAATTCATTTCCCATGCCCAGACCAAGACAAATAATGAGCAAGAATGAATGATGAATGAATAACAATGATTGAGGAGAAAATGAATGACCAACCCCCAAACAACCCAAAAGTTGGGTTTATATAATTACATGCAATAAAGCACCACATGGCCTTCGTCAAGAAGTTCATGTAACCACTTTTCCCAACTAAAGCCAAGATAGGTGAATAAAATAATGAAAATACTTAGCCCCTTAAACTCCCTTTCTTGTGGAATCATAGCCCCTATGTTTTTCCTTGTCCATCTTATAGTCAACAGTGTATTTTATTAATATATTCAAAGTATTATATTTCTACGCACTTTGACCTTTCAACTTTATAGGCACTCCAAACTTTGCATGAATAAACAAAAATGCATTATTAATTCGATGACTCAAAACTAGGGTAATACATTCCCCTCCCCCTTATTTTGGTAATGTCGTAAGTGCATATACAAAAGAGAGAAATCAAAATTTCAAAAGTCTTCAAAATTTTGCGTGTACTCTATTCACATGGAATCCTCGTGCTCCCAAGTAGCATCTTCAAGACTGTAACACATCCATTGAACCTTTATCAATCCTATGGCTCGATTCCAGAGCACTTTGACCTTCCTATCCAATATGTGCAGCGATTGGAACTGAAAGTCTCCTTATGGTTCCACATGAATCAAATTCCAATCAATAACATGGTTAGGATTATACACATGATTTTTCAACAAAAAAGACATAGAATACATTATGCATATTCATGGAAGCAGAGAATGCAAGCATGTATGCAACTGACCCTATTCTGTCCAATATGTCAAATGGACCATAGAATCTGGCTGCTACCTTGGTACAATTTTCCAACTTTAGTGACTTCTTTTTGGGATTCACTTTCAAAAACACATGCTCTCCCACTTTAAATTTTGTAGCTATGTTCTTCTTATCTACATAAATCTCCTGTCTATCTTGTGCTGTTGTCAAATTTTTCTTAATTTTAACCATTTGGTCTTCCATATCCTTAAGAAATTCTGGCCCAAGTACTACTCTGTTTGTTGGGTTGTCCCACTCACTAGAGTATTGCATTTTCTACCATACAAAGCTTCAAATTGGCTCATCTTCAATGAAGCTTGATACCCATTATTATAGGTAAACTCAATCAAATGCAAGTATTCTTCCCACTTAGATGGCTTATCCATCACATATATTCTCAACATTTTTTTATCACTTGGTTGAATTTCTTTGTCTTCCCATCTGAGTATGGATGATATGTTGTGCTAAAATTCAGATTTGTACCAAATACTTTAAATAATCCTTCCAAAATCTTGAAGTAAACTTTGTATCTGCGTCTGAAACAATTTCCTTAGGTATTCTATGCAACATAACAATTTCCCTCATGTAAATTTTTGCAATATTCGCTGCTGTATGAGTCATTTTTACAAGAACAAAATGAGAAACCTTTGTCAATTTATCCACGACTACCATTATTGAATCATGTTGCCTTGCTGTCCTAGGCAATTTGGTAATAAATTTAATGGTTACTACTTCCCATTTACTTTATGGAATTGAAAATGGTTCTAGCAAACCCCCCCGTGTGTCTATGCTCAACTTTTACTCTCTGACATTCCATACATCCGAAAATGTAATCAACAACTTCCTTCTTCATTCCTGGCCAAAAGTATTGGATTCTTATTGCTGCAATTGTTTTATGGTAACCATGATGTCCAACATATGAAACATTATGCATTTCTTTTAATACTAACTTCTTAAGTTTTCTAGAACTAGGACCATAAATTGTGTTTTTATGCATAAGTAATCAATCTTCTTTCCTCTTATAGTCTTTAGATTTATGTTGTACATTTTCTTGCTGTAAGATTTCTTTTTCTTGTAGGTAATGTTGGTGTGTAATAACAACATCTAAAATCCTTCTCTTTAAATCTGAACTGTGCATATTAATGGTTGTAGCATGCATGAGATGTACTCTTTTGCTGAGTGCATCAACAACTTTATTTATTTTCCTTTGATATGCTTGATGTCAAAGTCATACTCACTTAAAAATTCCAGCCATCTTGTTTCCCTGGCATTTAAAGTTGGTTGTTCAAAAATATATTTCAGACCACTATGGTCTGTCTTTAATTCAAATTTCTTCCTCATTAAATAATGTCTCCACATCATCAATGTGGCAACAAGCTCCAAATCATGCGTGTCATAATTCCTCTCATGTTTTTTAAGCTTTCTAGACTCATAACTAATGACATGTCCATTATGAGAGAGGACTCCACCAAGTTCTTCTTTGCATGCATCTGTGCATACCACAAAATTTTCATTTGGGTCGATGATCTTCAAAATAGGTGCACTGGTAAGTAACTCTTTCAACAAATTAAAATTTTCTTCACACTCTACTATCCATTTAAATTTAATCCCCTTCTTTTGTAAAGAGATGATGAGAAGGCCAATTTTAGAGAATCCTGTTATAAATATCCTATAGTATCCTACTAATCCCATGAAAGATATGACTTTTGAAACATTCCTTGGTGCTGACACCCTCTAATGGCTTCAATTTTCTCTGGATCTACTACTATACCTTCCTCTAAAACAATGTGCCCCAAATAATGGACCTGCTCTTGGTAAAAAGAAAACTTGCTTAGCTTTGCATACAACTGATGTTCCCTTATAACTTGCAACACCAACCTTAAGTGATATTCATGCTCTTCCTTAGACTTATAATATATAAGTATGTCATCCAAGAACACACTAACAAACTTATCCAGATAATTTCTAAATATGCCATTCATTAAGCACATAAAAATAGTCGGTGCATTGGTCAGTCCAAATGACACCACTACAAATTCATAATGTCCATACTTGGTTCTAAAAGCTATCTTATTAATGTCTTATTCCTTGATTCTCACCTGGTGATATTCTGATCTCAAGTCTATCTTTGCTCCTTCCTCTTAATTGATCAAAGAGGTCATCAATTCTGGGTATTTGTGCTTCACAATGGATTTATTAAGCTATCTAAAGTGAATGCATATTTTCAACATTCCATCCTTGTTTTTAACAAAGAGTATTGGTGCTCCCCAAGGTGATACACTTGGGAATATGTATCAATTTTTCAACAATTCTTCCAGTTACATTTGTAATTCTTTTAAGTTTGTTGTACTCATTTTGTAAGGAGTTTTTGACATTAGGGCAACTTCTAGTACTAAATAAATAGAGAAATATATATCCCTCTTTGGTGGTAATTCTAGTATTTCTTGGAATATATCTTCAAACTTTTGCAATACTCAAAACTTTTAAATACTTATCCCTTTGGTATTTTCTAGCTCCACATGATCTGCATACAATTGACATCCTTTCCTAAAACATTTCTTCAGTTGTAAGGTTGAAATCTCCCTTATAGAAATGGGTCTTGGAATTCTTTTCACAATACTCTATTTTCCTTCTTAATCAAGGCATGTAAATGTCTTGTTATGGAAATCTAGGACAACATGATGCTTGCCCAACCAATCTATTCCAATTAGGACATCATAAGATCTTAATGGTATGATATCCAGATCAACATTAGTACTCACTCCATTCTGATTTATTAAACAATATTTGACAGTCTCATTGATCCTTCTTTTGGTTCTAGTGGCTAGCTAAACCAAACATGATTTTTCAAGCTTACTTTTCTCAAAATGAAATCTGTCCACTATTTTAAGATCAATGTAACTATGGCTTTCTTCTAAATCAATTAAAATTTTAGCAGATAGATCAATGATCTTACCTTTCACCTGAATCATATGGGATTGGTGTTTTTCTTGTCGATCTTCGAACACTGCATATATTCTTGGAATATTTTTTCCCATGTCTTCTACTGTAGTAGCTTCTTGGATGTTGTGCAATGTCCTCATCTTGTCTTCTCTATGAGGACAATCCTTATACATGCGATCTTCTTCACATCCCCAACATTTGATTGGTGGTATTTCTTTTTTTTCGCAAGGATTCTTCCCTCTTAGAATCATTCTTAGCAGACTGATCTTGTTGATTTGTACTTGGACTATTTCTATTGAAAGGAGGTTTGAATACCTTCCTTCTCTGATCAAATTTCTTATCCTTCCAAGACTTCTGCAAAGATTCTTTGCCATTTCCTTGTTCATACATGTACTTAGCCTTTCTAATAGTATCTTTCAAAGTTATGGGATCATCATATTGAATCTTATTTTTATAGAAAGATGACATTCCACTCAAAAACCTCTGTATCTTCACTTTTTTATCCTTGATAAATCCCACGTACTTCAAAAATCCTAAGAATTTCTTTTCATATTCTCCCATGGTCATGCTCCTCAACTTGAGTTCAAAGAAATCTTGCATATTATTGTCATAATAGTGCTCTAAAAGATACTCCTTATGAAAACATTTATTGAACTACTTCTAAATAATCACACTCTCATTAATGTGTTCAACTTGCTTCAACTGATCCCACCACATAACATCTTTTCCATGCAAATGGTATGTTGCAATCCTAGCTTCTAAATGAGTAGTTGTGAAAATACTTTATGATTCCAACATTATCTTCCCTTTCTCTTTCATCATCAAAGGATGGTGGCTTAATATTCCTAAGCTCTCCTTGCAAACTGTCCAACCCATATCTTATTATTTGATGCCTAACATGAGATACTTTTGGATTTCTCCTTGACTCTTTAGATGCATAAAAATTCCTAATTGAGCAAGGAGGTGAGTGATGTATATGAGTAATACTAGCACTTCTTGAGTGACTGGGTCTTCTATAGTCATCATTTCTTTCATAATGTTTGTTTTCTTCCTCATGTCTTGAGTCTGATCCATTCTTTGCTTGCCTTTGTAATTTCTTTAGGCTTTGCATCATTTGAACATTTATTTGATTATTATCCTCCCATGATCTCATTATCCTCTCACTATCATCTCTATAAATCTACACTTCCATTCTGAGACTTCTCATAGTCTTTACCAATTATGTTGGTTCCACTCTGCTCCTATGTCCATTAGATTCCATTTAAGCATTACCCACACTGATATTTTAGTCTTTGGATTCTCTCTCACGAATGTAGGCTCCTTATGCATCCTCCATGACTCTGATATGCGATTCTGGGCTTGAATTGATATGCTTATACCTCTAATTTTTTAAAATGTGCAAGCAACCACTTTTGTTAGAATTATATATATTACAGAATTTTTGTCAATTAATGCTATAGGTCCTCTTTCTTCTCAATTCATGAAGAATTATATCATAATTCTATGAATTCTAATAATTCTAGGTTATTCTCCTTTGCATCATATTTCCAATGACTATTCCTGTGCCTCAATTTCATCTCATAGATGAAAGTTATGGCTTTCTGAAAAATCCATTTTCACCCCATTGTGCATTTTCTTCATTGGTTTTGTCAATTGTAGAAGAAAATACATTAGGAACCAAGAAAATTTCTGTAATAGGAACTTATAAAAATCATTATGGTGAACACATAGAAACCTTCAGATTCTCCATTTATTTCTCCAATAATATTCTACAACAATATGGAATTTGCAACTGTCATTTTTAGAAAAAAAATTCAGACTTTGAAATTTTAGGAAAACTATCTCCCAAACTGTGCACTTCTGAAAAAACCTCACTAAATCAAATTTGTTTGTGTTTATGAGTATGCAAAATTTTGCATTAATAAAATTTTCCTTTTTTTAGATCTAGGATCACTTATCCTCCTCTGAAAATCCCAAAAATCCCCCAAAAGTGGCATGGAATAGTGGATTTTGACCTATTTTAGAATCCCCTTTCCAAACCCCTTAGATTTTCTTCTATTGCTTCACTGGGTATTTTCATGTCTACATTTTGGACTCTCTCCAAAAATTTCAGCTTATTTTGGACCTCTGTCACTGAACTAGACCCAGGTCTTTAAAACCCACTATTTTGAACTTTCTGACAAATTCAAGCAAAAATGTCCAGTGACCCTCTCTGGCACTATTGTATCCCTCCTTATTGTGGAAAAAACCCAAAAGTATCATCTCAATCTAACTTAATTTGCTCCAGTTATGTCCAAAATAAGAAAATGTCTCTAGACTCCCTTTATGACCACCCTCATGGCCTTCTCCATCATCCTCCTATGATTTTCTCTCTACCTTACCTTTTCTTCATTGTTTTAATAAAACAATTTTTTAATAAATTTGGGACGCACCCATACCGACTGCCACATGGCACCATTTCTGTGGCCCATGTCACTGACGGGTTCCAACTCCCCTGTCAAAATTCCACCTGACATCCATACATAGTCTGCGGAGATGGGCGAGTCCCATCCTGCACCTTACCTTTGGTGTACAACCTGTCCCCACCCCAGATCTAAAAATGAAGATCGGGGGAGGATCCATGGCTGATATTGATATCACATCATCGAAGTGCTCAAGAGTTAAGAACCCTCCGCGATGCGATATCAAATACTTCCCATGATACATAACGCATTCCCATAGGTTTTGCATCGCCAAAAAATATTTTAAAATCTCCCCCTCCACGATGAGATACCTCTTTTCGATACCACTTGTGGTGTCAGGCCGCTGCTCCATTGGTATCCCCACCACGATGGTCTACCACCTTGCCACCCTGTCGTTGTGGCTTGCCATGGTCTACCACCTCGCCACTGGGGCCTACCACCCTGCTGTTGTGCCCTGCCACTATGGAAGTCCATGTCACCACTTCCACATCACTTGACATGTGGCCCACACATCATGATGACATCATCATACAATTTGTTTTTTTTCAAAATTTTCCAATTTCCCCAAAAAATTATATTTTCAAGAAATGACGTTCAGGTTCCCCAACGCCTGCTGCTTTGACCTTTGTGAAAACCACAAAAAATTCAACCTGCAAGTCGACCCAAATGGCCCAATTACCACAACCGACGTGATACCAATCTGTAATGTACCCATTACCAACAACCACAAAACTATTTCTCTGTTACCAATCTGTGACGTATCCATCACTAGAAAACCCAAAAAGATTTGCTCTGATACCACTTTGTAATGTACCCATCGAATCAGGTACCTCTAAATTCATCTTCTTGGACAAATTAAATATTCTAATACCAATTATTAAAATCAAGAAGCATGATAACAACACATGCAATAATCTAGAATCATGCTAAACTATAAAATAAAATAATAACATGCCATGCACAACATTAACAACAACATACACATTATAACATATTTAAGAGATAATTAATACAAAACAGAACATAAAATGCAATAAAACACATATCTTTTTAAATAAACATTCACCAAATGGCTGGAGACATCAAACATTCCACCCAACCATAAACACTGTTGTTTTAGATCTCAACAACATGTCACCCCTGAGCTAGGGCTATGAATCCATAAGGACGGGTCCTAGGACGAATCTAACACATACAACCAACTATCAATATCTCATGGTTTTTCCAACCACATAGAATTATAGTTTACCATCTCTCTTCCCCTTCATCTTGCACAATCCAAAGAAATGAACTCCTTTCTCTGAAATGCAGTCCCTTAGGTTGTTCCACTTATTTTCTAGGGCTCCAATGTTACTGGTTAGGAAATATCAATGCTAGAAACTCTAATGATTCTCAGTTGTGGACCGTTCTTTCACAAGTGCCATCATTCTCATGCACACATGCATCCATTTCTTTCTGGAGCTCTGGAAAAGAAGTGAAACAAACCAAGGGATTGCATTGCAGAGTAAGGGATTCATTTCTTTGGGTTGTGCAAGTTGAAGGGGAAGAGAGCTGGTAAATTAGGATGTTGTGTGGTTGGGAAAATATTTAGAAATTGATAACTGGTTGTGTGTGTTAGAATCAACCTAAGACTCATCCTTGTGGATTCATATCCCCCTATCTCTGTCCTTGTAGGTCTTGCATATAGTGATGTATTTTATTAATATATTCAAAGTATTACATTTCTAGGCACTCCGACCTTTCAAATTTACAGACACTCTGGTCTTGCATAAATAAACAAAAACATATTATTAATCTGAGGACCCAAAACCAAAGTATTACAAGCCCTAGACAAAGGCCCATGTTGTAACATCCCGCTCTTGCCCACACTAAGCGAACTTATTCATTGAGGACACTTGCTTTCAAGTGATCCAGATGATTATACTATTGGGCATTTGATTATGATATTGAGGCATTATGGATATGATGACATGTTATTTTGTTGTATTGACTTAGACAAGTGCTATTGACTCGGTTCTCCTAAGTGTGCAGGATGTTGGACCTCGAGGATGCAGAGGCACCGATGAAACCCTTGGACTCCGGATCGAGTCAGGGAGTGGACTATTGGGTTTTATTGTTGTATATATGACATATGTGCATTTGATTAGATGTTATGATTATGGATCTCATTTCTGACATGATTTGTTGATGATGCAGGATGACGATATCTTGCTGACCAGACTCACATGTGGAGTAGAGGGGTCACGCATGACTACTAGAGACGTTGAGGGAGAGGTGTGGAATACAACCTTGCCACAAACTACTAGCACTCCCTCCGTGGCTCGAACTGTAGGTTAACGACTACCTAGTTTGAGAAGACCCACAATGTCATGAGGGAAGACTACGATAGTCGCTCATGATGATTCTAAAGGGCACACAATAAGGTAGGGGTCTTATTCCTTAGAGGCCCTTAGTCTCCCACAATATCACCTTGTGGAGTATTGACTCCAGGGGTTTTTGATGTCTACCAAGTCAGTCAAGAGGCAAGTGACACCCTTGGAGCACATAGTGCGTCTTGAAGGGCACGTCATGCAAGGAAAACATAATGAGTGGAGTGACACCCTTGGAGAACCTAGCGCGTCCTGAAGAGCACGTCGCATTGTTAATTAATAAATGAATAAACCTAGTTGGCCTTAGAACGAATTATGTGATAAGAAGGATTTAAAACAATTTCCCTAATAAAATGTCACCCAACCTAGGAAAATAAATCTAGGTCTAAGTGATACTTGTGATATATATATATTAAAAATAAAAATGAATAAATAATAATAATAATCATCATTAAACATGTGACAAAAGAGGGTAAGAAACTCGATTAAATTATTAAAATCAAATTATGGAGGGATTAAAATTTTAAAAGGGAATTAGTTGTTGTCACATATGCTAATTAATTTTTTTACTAAAATGAAATAGGGGGAAAATGGGCAAAGTCTACACTTACTAAATTAAGTTTTAGATAAAAAGGGAAAGAGGGAAATTTAAAAGATTTATGAAACTAAGGGAAAAAGGGGAAAACATAAAGAGAAAAGGGAAACATAAGGAAAAAGCAGAATGACTAACTTGGCAAGGAATCTTGCCTTTAAGAACTTTCTAAATTGAACTCAACTAGTAAATTAGTAAGGGGGCAAGTCATTAAATTGTGTGAGGGAATATGAGGACACCTAGGAGCGATTCTAGGAATACGTTTAGGTGGGTGAGAGAAATATGAGTAATTAATTAATTAATGAAATTAATTTATGGTGCAATGAAGTGGATGTGTGACACATGTACGGGGAGGATTTTTATGAATTAAATTATTGAACAATAAATTAAATGGGAATTTGGGAAAGTAAATGACTTAGAAACTCTATATAAAGGAGGGAGGAGGATGATGATGGATCTCTCCTGTGATGCATAACGTTACGCTGCAGAATTTTAGACTTGACTTACTTAGCTTGTGGGAGTTGAGATACCCAGCTTAGTGAGGAGTGGTAGCTCGGCCTTGTGAGGCAAGCTGGGAGCTAGTTGTTCTCTTTTTTAGTGTGCATGGCTCCTTTGCGGCTCGGGGGGCTAAGGGGGGAGAAGAGTACCCCTAGCGTTGGCTGGGAGGTACCGGTGAAGTCTCATCGGTCGACAAGTAAGAGCTGCACAGAGCGCACAGGACAACGACTTAGAGCAGATGACTTGGGCTACAATACACTTACTTTTATTCTGCATGGTAGATTATTATTGACCTTATGCTTTCATTTATATGATTTTAACTGTGTAAAGAAGGTGTTGACTTAGCATTTTAATTGATAGCTTAATTTCCCCATGGCCTTAAGCTCGTTGTTGATTTGATTCCCTTGGCTTTCGATCCCTAAATTTTGTGACTGTCCTATTGGTTTTATTGATTGTTGTGAAGAGTTGTGCTTTTTACTTCGTCCTCGTCCCTAGTTCGTCAGTCCATGCTTGAGCAGTCGGCCAGGAGCCAAATCGACGGTTGTCACTTTGGTGCATAGCGACCTATAGATTCTAATGCCCTACTTTTCTGTGCGTGGATGATGGGAGACAAATGTATTTTCCCATCGATTTACCCCTTCTTATCTCCGCGCCTTGATATCCACCTTGTTTTGGTCTCTACATGTTATATCACCTATGCGTCCTAATCGTTCTCGGCATCTGAAAACTATGTTTAGTGTTCTCTGCATTCAACACCCTCAACCACAAAATTTCTAGCTCTGCGTTTTTAAATGTTGCTGGATAGATTTAACTCTGTGTTTTTATGTATTGCTAGATAATTTGACTCTGCGTCTTTATAAATTGCCGTATAAATTAACTTTGCATTTTTATGCATTCCTAGATAAATTTAACTCTGCGTTTTTATAAATTGTCGGATAAATTTATCTTTGCGTTTATATATATGTCTCGATAAATTAGCTCTGCGTTGTAATACCTCCCTCGCAACTTAACTCAGTTTTGTTTTATTAATGGCCATATTCTCTGCATTTTTATACCCCTGCACCTTAATTTATTTGAAGAAAATTTTAGTGTRYGTTTGTCCTCTTGATTGACAGCCTTCACATTTTTGACCGATTTTATTTTTTTCTRAATGCCAGTAAGGATGTGCCTTGAGACACAATGAGGATTCCATTGACACAACGAGGATTCACTGGAATGCATTGCGTTTTGACACTTTTTAAGACAACATTCGTTGCCTGCTTACSTGGCKATTGCCCCTCTATTTGGACTGCATTTTATTTAACCTCTGAGCTTTAGAAATGCATTTTGTTTTCTACTAATGGAATACAATTTTTTTCCTTTGCTTGTAACYGGTTTTAATGGCAAAGTTATGTCCTGCATTTTTCTTACACCTGGCTGACGTTTCTTCCTATGCAAAATTTTAATGCAATCCATGCAAATTAACCCAGCTAGCGYRAAGATCAACGCCGCGATTTCCTTCCCCTTTGACCACGACTTAGTGATAGGAAGACCCCTTTAAATTGTGTGACATAAATTTTATTGAGTTGACARATGTCTGAGGGTGCAACGATTCCATCTTTTAACTCGCGGTTTCAGGGTTTCCTGTACCTGCGTTTTAAAATGTAGTTAACCAATCAAAAAATGAAATGCTCTTATATGGTTGGGACTAAATAAATATGGATTGGATGGAATCTATGAATATAAAATATGTAACTAGATATGGACAGGATGGGTAAATAGAATAACTAGATATGGATGGCATGAGTAAATATAAAAATCTGGTAATAATAAGTGATGCCTTATTTGAATGCGTTTGCATTTAATTATCACCTGCATGCGTTTTCATTAATTGTATGATGCATGTTTAAATGGTAGTTAACTCCTAACTACATTTTACATCAATGACAGATATGAATTTATAACTGGCTACGTTTTAACATCATTTTCCCGTGAATTTATATTAATGACAACCACTCTTTTTTACTAGAACTTGCGTTCTCAGACAGAGAGTATAGTCATTGGTAGCTTATAAATTACTGTCAAATTAATGACATTGATATACAGTGTGTGCACTGCGTGTAAGTGGTGTATTGGTGAGCGTAGGTACAATGTACTGGTGTGTTGGGAAGCGTTTCTGCGTTTGTACTGTGCGAGTTTTGGCTGGGCAACAACCTTACTCCTCAACATTAAATTTTCTTTAATAGGTGATTTAATTAGCGATTTACTGTCTGACAACCTCACCTTGAATGAATTTCTCTTTAACTGGTATTGCCATGACAATGATCCACTCATTATCCGTCGGTTATCACTGGGCAACGATCCATGCCTTGTTTAGACAACAATGGAGTTTTAAGGAACCACGATTTTTGTTTATGGTTAAAATTGTTATTACTCAACATCTTTAATGTTTAATGGATAATTGTTATACTCTAATACTGTTAATATGGCTTGACCGCGTATTGGAAGTTAATTTTGTTAGTAGCATTATAATTATAAGCATTATACATTGATATTGTGATTATTGTATATTGGCATTTGCTAAATTAGATTGTATTTAATGTTAGATTAGATTTGTAATTATTGTCTAATTTGTAATTTAGACTTGATAATTAGAATTGTATTTAAGATTAAATTGGATTTCCAAATTATCGACTAGTTGTAATTTAGACTGGTTAAATTAGATTTGTAATTAACACTAATTTAGATCGTAATTATTGACTAATTAGACTTGATTAATGGTTGGGTTGTTGACGAAGTCGTGTATTAGCTTGCACGTTTCCTTGATTGATGTCACCTTGCGTCTTGTTGACCATTTGCTTGGGGTGTGGGTGAAGTCCTCTTGTCAGTAGCTCGTCTCCTAGCGAGTTGGTTTCATCTAGAGTCCTAGGTATAGATAGGTTATGTAGCGCCAGGGTTATCGTCGCGCCTATAGCCTGGGGACGACATGATTCTTGATGAGGGGATCATTGCGTACCCTATTGGATAGAGGCGATTGCCAACTTGACTGGGGTCTGTACTTCCCGTTGTGGATTTTTTTGATCTTGTAAGTTCGTTGCTAGCGCTTGGGTTGCAACGCCTCCATGAGTTTGGTTGTCCTCCATCGAGGATTCTAGTTAACTGGCGATTGAGGCCGTTGTGTCGGGATGGGGGTGTTGTCCATTAGCTTGTAGGCATGGTCATGTTTGTGTCAGGTGGGTAGTTGTTTCTCCTTGTTGTTTTACGCATGTTTCACCCAGTTGTTCTGGAGCCAGTGCATGCAGTCATAGTGGTCGATTCCCTGTTCTGCAGGCGTGGTGCTTGTCGTTAGATGTGTTGTTTAGCCGTAATCATTGTTGTCATCCTGTCTAAAAAAAAAAATTGCACCTTCTGCTCCACTTATAATTGTAACGAATGGGTCGTTACATATGGTATCAGAGCGAGGTTCAACCCTGCGACTGTGGATCGCCAAGATTTCCACTACAGTAAACCCATGAGTATTAAACCTTGCGTTAATTAAAGACCTTAACGTGTCCTTGTGAGATCACATTTAGAGGACACCTCATAGGTTCTCAACGTGGTGCCGTGGAAGGAGGTGCGACACCTCCAAAATTTCTCGCACCCTCGGAGTTGAACCCCAAGGATAAGAGCAAGTCCTTGGGCCAGATTCGATTGTGTAAGGGATGATGATGGTTTGACAAGGTCCTTCCAGAGATTGTCAGAGGCCTTGATTCACCCTCTGTACTGAGTCTAGGCCAGGGAACCTGTACCCCTAAGCATCCAAAACGTGCCCAACCAGTACCATTAGTGTTCACCGTGAACTCGAGAAGGTCAAATTTCTTGAGTTCTTTGGTGCCCCGGACGAAGCAGCCACTGAGACATGGTTGGAGAATTTGGTGATGTGCTATGCACTTCGTGAATACCTCCAACATGAAGGTTTGCATGGAAGTCTTCCACAAAGGGGAGCACTATTCTATGGTGGAAGACGCTCCTGTCGCATTTGAACATGGCAGTCGAGGACATGTCATGGGAGCTGTTCGAGGAACAGTTATGGGAGAGGACTAACATATGGAACAACCAGACCCACTATTGTGGAAGTTTTGGGAAAGGACCATCAGATTCTTGCACCGGTGAATAACTGTTAGGAAGAGCACTAGTCGACTGTGCTCGAGACATCAGGTACCGTCGCTGACCAGACCCTTAGTATTTGATAGATCCTGGTGCTACCAAGAGTTTTATTTCTGGTGTAGCGCTAAAAAGGATTAAGTTAAAGGAAGTCAAACATGATGTGTTTAGCTTTGTAGAGATGGCTTCGGGAGCCAAACAAAAGGTTGGAGGAAAGGTTACGGGCTGTACCCTTAACTTGGGAGAGTTTGTCACCAGGGCCAACCTGTACGTCATGATCTTAGGATCTTATGACATCGTTATTGGTATGGACTGGTTGGAATTGCATGAAGTGATACTCAACTGTAGGATGAAACGATTGAGCTTGGTCGATGATGAGGGACAAGGATGTGTGATTGTAGGATGAAACAAGGGAGTTTCCTGGAGGTTCATCTCTTCCTTGCAGCTATAGAAGAACATGCGCAAGGGATGTAAGCTTTATGCGATCCTTGCGTTAAATGAGAAGGGAGTAGCGGAAGGTCTAGAACACCTTCCTGTGGTGAGAGAGTTTGCAGACGTCTTCCCAGAGGAGTTACCTGGGATTCCGTCGAAGAGGGAATTGGAATTTACCATAGACCTAAAACCGAGGACTAAACCAATAGCGAGAATGCCTTATCATATGTCAACCCTGGAGTTATAGTATTTGAGAATGCAACTGAAGGAGTTGTTGGACCTGAGACTTATACGGCCAAGTGTGTCACCGTGTGGGCGCCTATTATTTTCATATGAAATAAGGATGGGTCGTGGAGACTCTGCATTGACTACCGTCAATTGAACAAGGCAACAATCAAGAATCAATATCCATTTCCAAGGATTGATGATCTACTCAATCAAATAAAGGGTGCGATGGTGTTTTCCAATATTGACTTGAGATCATAGTATCACCAGTCATGGATCAAGGAGGACGACATCCCTAATATCTCCTTTAAGATGAGGTTTTGGCATTACGAGTTTACTATTTTACCGTTTCGACTGACAAATTCCCCAGGAGTATTTATGAGTTTGATGAACGGGGTGTTCCGTGAGTACTTGAACAAGTTCGTCCAAGTGTTCATTGACCATATTTTGATTTAATCTTGGACGATGGAGGAGCATGATGAGAACTTGTGCTTGGTACTACAATGTCTACGAGAGCACATTTTAAATGAAAATTTGTCCAAATGCTCGTTTTATCAATCGAAGATTCACTACTTAGGGCATGTCATCTCCAGCAAAGGTATTGTCGTGGATCCAACAAGGGTCGAGGCTATTATGGAATGGTCTGTTCTAATGAATGACCCAGAAGTACGTAGCTTAATGGGTTTAGTAGGATACTATCGACGATTTGTCGAGGGATTTTCAAAGATAGCAAACCAATTACGAAATTGCAGAAGAAGAACACGAAGTTTGTTTGGACCGAGAATGCGCGGAGGCATTTCAGAGGCTCAAGGAGTTGTTGACAACAACATCGATACTAAAGGTCCTTGACATGGACACAAAATTCTTGGTATGCGCTGATGCATCCAAGGAAGTCTTAGGCAAAGTCATGATGCAAGATGGTTGAATGATCGCTTACATCTTGAGGAAACTGAGAAGGCACGAGGAGAAATATGCGATGCACGATTTGGAGTTGTTAGCCTTTGTATATGCCTTGAAGGTTTGGATACCCTACCTTTTTTAATGGAAATTTGAACTAAGGATGGACCACTGTGGACTACAACACATCTTTACGCAAAGCGACCTGAACGCGCGACAACGACGTTGGTCGGAATTGCATAGTGAGTATGATTTCAAGATTACTTACATAAAAGGAACAATGAACCGAGTGGCAGATGCATTGAGTCGAAGACCACACATCTTTTCGGTGTTGCCTCTTCAGATGAATCTATGTGAAAATATTCTAGCCTTACATCGCGACGATGACTGGTACAAAGAGGTCAAGGATTTTATCGGACAAAACACAATGATCGTACCAATATTTGAAGGATTTACGTTTGAAGACGATGGATTATTGAGGTTTAAAAATCATATTTACATACCACCCAACGACGAGTTGAGGAACTTGATCCTAAACGAGGCTCATAGAGCAGTATACATGTCTCACCCGAGAGTCACAAAGATGAGGTCAGACCTTAAACCCTTATTCTTCTAGAAAGGAATGAAGGAAGAGATAATCAACTATGTGGCCAAATGTCTAGAATGTCAGCAGGTAAAGGTCGAACATAGACATCCAACAAGATTACTATAGCCACATGCTATTTCGAAATCGAAATGAGAGGTTATTTTGATGGATTTTATTATTGGATTGCCACTGACAACAAGGAGACACGACTCAATTTTCTTAGTAGTCAACACTCTGACGAAGAGTGTTCATTTCATTCATGTGCGTATGACATATCAGGCACCTGACATAGCTAGAGTTTTCATCAGTGAGATTGTGAGGCTGCATGGTGTGCCTAAGAGGATTATATCCGATCGAGGATCAGTGTTTACTAGACGATTTTGGACTAGTTTCCAAGAGGCCTTGGGAACCAAACTTAACTTTAGTACTGCGTATCACCCAGAGACTAATGTGCAGACTGAACGAATGAACAAGACCTTGGAGGACATGTTGCGCATGTATGTTATGGACCAACAAAAGTGTCGAGAAGAATTCTTGCCACTAGTGGAATTTGCTTATAACAATAGTTACCAAAGCACCATTAAGATGGTGCATTTCGAGTTTCTTTATGGGCAACTGTGTCAAATGCCTTTGAGTTTGGATTGGCTTGAGGATAAGGTCCTGGTGGGACCAGAAGCAATCCAAGAAATGGAAGATTAAATGCAAACTATAAGACAAAGGATCAAGGAAGCACAGGATCATCATAAGATTTATGTTGATGCACTTCGTGCCGACCATAGTTACGATGTGGTGATCGAGTATTTTTGCGGCTGAAACCGCATAAGATTTCGATCAAGTTTGAAAAATGGGCTAAACTATCTCCTAGGTTCGTGGGATCCTATGAGATTGTGGAAAAGAGAGGCTCATGGCCTAATGACTAGCCTTGCCTGATTCTTGAGGCGTATGCTCGATGTCTTTCACGTCTCTGTTTGAGACATTATGATTAGTGATCCTACAGATATTTTGACTTGAGCACCTTGTGGGTGTAAGATGAGGGTGCACTCACGACTGAGCTGATTCGCACCCTGGATCATCGCATTCGACAACTACGATGTCAAATCATAGATGAGGTCAAGGTCTAGAGGGACAACTATAGTTCGCACTCGACGACCTCGGAGGACACATATGATATGCGCCAACAGTTTCCATTTTTGTTGGACAGATAGACTTATGATACTGTGATATACGTTATTTTGGCACTTTTTACTGTGAAACTTCGGGATCGACAGAAGAGGGGGTGTATGTAACATCCTTCTCTTGCCCGCACTGAGAGAACTTATTTGTTGAGGACACTTGCTTGCAAGTGATCCAGATGATTATACTATTGGGCATTTGATTATGATATTGAGGCATTATGGATATGATGATATTTTATTTTGTTGTATTGACTTAGAAAAGTGTTATTGACTCGGTTCACCTGAGTGTGTAGGATGTTGGACCTCGAGGATGCAGAGGTATCGATGAAACCCTTAGACTCCGGATCGAGTCAGGGAGTGGACTATTGGGTTTTATTGTTGTATATATGACATATGTGCATTTGATTAGATGTTATGATTATGGATCTCATTTCTGACATGATTTGTTGATGATGCAGGCTGACAATAGCTTGCCGACCGAACTCACATGTGGAGTAGAGAGGTCACGCACGACTATCAGAGACGTTGAGGGAGAGGTGTGGACAAAATCCCTGCCACAACCTATTAGCACTCCCACCATGGCTCGAACTGTAGGTTAACAACTAGCTAGTTCGAGAAGACCCACGATGCCATGAGGGAAGACTGCGATAGTCACTCATGATGATTCTAAGGGGCACGCAATAAGGCAGGGGCCTTATTCCTTAGAGGCCCTTAGTCTCCCACAAGATCACCTGGAAGAGTATTCACTCTAGGGGTTTTTGATGTCTACCAATTCAGTCAAGAGGCGAGTGGCACCCTTGGAGCATGTAGTGCATATTGAAGGGAATGTCACGCAAGAAAAACAGAAAGAGGCGAGTGGCACCCTTGGAGCACGTAGTGCGTCCTGAAGGGCACGTCGCACAAGGGAAACATAATGAGGTGAGTGACACCCTTGGAGCACCTAATGCGTCCTGAAGGGTAAGTCGTGTTGTTAATTAATAAATGAATAAACTTAGTTGGCCTTAGAATGGATTATGTGATAAGAAAGATTTAAAACAATTTCCCTAATAAAATATCGCACAATCTAGGAAAATAAATCTA
>JZKD02S2108557.1:436-23291 GCA_000966675.3 Picea glauca
ATTAACATCATCACATAATTCATAGCAATGCATAATCAACATGACATCATAATTAGAAGTGACACACTATCAACTCATGAATATAAATCACCGACACGAAACAACAAATCTCATAAGGATAACATAAGGAACTACCTACCCAACCTGTCCTGCAAGGTTAGGACCTCCAAAACACATAAGCAATGCTCAAGCCCAGGATTCATCCGATTGATTTTGACCACTTAAGGTATCAGGACTGGTGATTGTTTTGAGGAACAAGGAGGTGTCTAAACCCCATAACCAACTCCTATCCTAAACATCATGTCTAGATTCTAATAGTGAGGCATGTAATCACACGTAAACAATCTTGTCAAATAACATGTAAATGAATAACACTGCATCTACGCAAGAAAGAACAAGACAAGACATTAAGTAACAACTGCAACATTCTATGCTATTCTAGAACTTTCAAGTAGAGGCACAACACAATAAACAAACATCATAAGCATCTATCATTTCCAAGGTTGGGCAACCTGTGCTTTAAGCGATCATTTCCAAAGTGCATATTCTAGTTATAATTAATTTAATAAGTTAAAAGGATTGCTCGCCATAAACATTATTGTGACTCAACTGAGCCTTGTACTTCACATGATTTTTTAATTCCCACAATGGGTCTAGTTCCTTCTAAATAATTGATCTATAAAATCACACTAATAATATAATTTATGGTCGAACCCTATGAAACTTGGTAAATTTATACATAAACAGTACAAAGTATAATCTACTATGATTTAACAATCGCTAAAACAATTTCTCTTGTACTAAACAAGAACATTGTAATATCCACATACACAATTAATTCAACACAACAATTTAATCATTGAGTAACAAGAATAATGCTTATGCAACTTAAAACTAAATTTACCAAAAAGTTCTAAACTTGTCCTATACCAATAAAGTTTAAAGGACACAAGGTGTAAAAGTAATGGCGTTTAAATGTACTACTTATTTTTCTCAAATTGCACGATTACTCTTATTAATTCAGATGTTGTAACAATTACACATAAAAAGAAGTAAACTTCTCTTGCGCAAACAACACCATTTTATCAACAATATATGATGATATATCAGAATTTCACATGGTACTTGTGTAGCGAAGCAATATGGCATACATTAAAAACATCGTTTTTCTATGTGATTCGAAGTTGCACAACTTGTGCAACTCTTTATGTATACTAATTGCACTAGGCGCATTATGTATTCCATTATAATTAATGTTTAACCATAAATAAAGATTATAAAAATAAATCACTATTATAAGAAAATTTGAATGGAATGTCGAATTGACTAATTTAATTATTACATCAATTTAAGATTTAAGGAAAACAAACTCATGATGATATAAATTATCACTTACCATGTACTAAAACTCATTTTCATGTAATATGTGTTATGTAGTACTTTTAAGAACATCAAGTAAAGTTATTCATGACATCAAAATAGGTATTCTTCTCAACATGGATTCTTCTCAACAACACTTTATTAATTTAATTAAGATTTGATCTTTAGCTTAGATTAAAGAATGGTTGTCACACATATTATGTCATATGCTTTACATGTGTGATGCTTTTTAGAAATTTTAAATTGCAAGCTTAATCCATAATATCAATAATAGACATTATTATTTCAATGATGCTTGTTTTAACTTGAGATAAGAATTGACCCGTATCATAGACTAAGAAGGTTGTTGAATATCATAAGTAAAAATCTATTATTTCTATCTTGGTTACCTAATCTGTAATAATTTATCAATCTGTCATCGACTGTTAGAAGCCACACCAAAAAGGTAACTCAAGCGACTAGCTTCCAATTTTGTGCCACACAGAAGGGAGTTTAGCCGTTAAGGATTTTAAGGGCCAAGATAATCACTGCCAGTTGTTTAAGGAAATGAAGACACCATTGAATTCGCTGGAAGCCATTTAAGAATATGCAGGTGCATTGATTTCACTGGCAGCATATAAGAATATGTAGGCGCATTGAATTTGCTGGGAGTATATAATATTAGCACAGCTGTAAAGTGGCTGGCGGTTGAAAGTCAAAACGCATATAGGGTTGGTGTTGTGGTTGGTGAAGGTTGGTACAGTAATTTCTTAGTATGATTAAGTAAATGTTAAAAAGTAAATAGGTTAATTGATGCATTCAAAAATACAAGGAAGTTATGAAGAGTAAATCACATTCATTGATTTGAAAGGACGACTAAGAATATGTCAACATCTTCAATTGACCATCAAATTATAATTTTAGATTAAAAACTGATTAAAAATGCCAAGAAAATCGTTGAAAAGCTGGATACAAAACAAGAGTCTCTAAAATATTTCAAACCACGTCAAGCCAACAACCATTATCAAGCATTAAACCAACCAGTAACCAAGTATCAAGCTAACGCATGAAGCGTAGTGAAGGAGATTGCTAAAGGAAAGGCACACTGAGCACCCAAATTCTGTCCATGGAAAGAGCCAGGGAAGGGCGCACTGGTGCATGCCCGATTCTGTCAATGGAAAGAGAAAGGGAAGGGTGCACTGGTGCATGCCCAACTCTGTCAGTGGAAAGTTTACTAACTATGATTACAGGCGTTGGAGGCCGCTACCTGTTGGTTTTTGGTTCACCAGATGAAATTTTCAACGATGGCATCCGCATCAACACCGTTGTTCAAGTCTACTCTAAACAATTTGTTTTTCCTAAATAACTCTCCCAAAATGTCACGAGTGCCAATATTGAACTGTTTTAGAGATGGCGCCAATGGGATTGCATCACCTTTCTGATTTTGTTGTTTGCTTTGTAACTGCCAAATGCTTTGATCACCTCACATGTTTATTGAAGAGGCCAAGTAATTAACTAATATGTTGTTGTATAGAGCTCATTTTTTTGTGGTGGAATTGGCTATTAGGTTGGGATCATACAATACACTATGTATCTAGCTATCGATTCGATCTAGGACAGCTAGCACAACTCAATCCAGAAAATACAAAATTTCAAAGCTTAATTGAGAAAGTTAAATGGCATCACTATCCAAAAAAAAATACTTTATTACACATAAACCCATTAAGGATTTACCAAATCAATTTTAGGAATAAAATGGTAGTTTATGACAATATTTCCAGGGTTTACCAAATCAATTTTAGGAATAAAATGGTAGTTTATGACAATATTTCCAGGGGATGAATAGAAAATCTATCAGATTAAAAATTCAACTCAAATAGAATATCTTAACTGAAGTCGAAGAGACTTCATTGGTACTTCCCATCCAACGTTAACCATAGAGACTTCACTGGTACCTCCCATCCAATGTTAGATGTACTATTCTTCCCCCTTAGCCCCATGAACTGCAAATGGATCACAAACACAGCCAGAAACATTCTAGCTCCAAGATTGCCTCCTAAGGTAGAGCCACCACTTTCTCTCTCTCTCAAGTTGGGTGTCCCAACTCTCACAAGTAAAACCAGTCAAAATAATTTGGGAGCATAACTTTACCCATAACTAATGTGCTCCCTTTTCTCTCTAGACCATTTTCTGTATAGGAGTTTCCTTAATGACACATCCCCACTTGCACAATTAATTCACTTTTTGATTAAATAAAATAGAATTATTCCCCCCTTACACTTGTCACCATATCCCCAAGATGCACAAGTAATTCCACATTTTATTTTAATTTAAAGTCAATTTCCCTCACCATTCCTAAAAACGCCCCTTTAGTTATCTATTTTTTCCCCATATTCTCATTTAATGAGTGAAGCCTTACTAAATATGAGTTGAGTTAAAATATGATTCATCTCTAGTTAGACTAGTGTTAACTAGACTCTAGATACTTTTCTATGCATACACATTCTTTCATATTTTAAAAACCTCCTTTTACATTTTTCTTGCACACATGTGCCTTATATCAATATTTAAATATAATTCACCCTCTTTTTTAATTCTTAACTTGTTTTACTTCATTCCCTTTTTATTTAATTTATAATTTAGTTTTAGACTTCTTACCAAACTTGGACTTAGGCTTAATTTTTGAATAGGCTTAGAATTTCACTTGGGATTTACAATTAATAATTTCAATCCTTAATTAATTAATTAAATTCAGAAATGCTTAAAGATTTTACAAGGTTTAATTATTCTCTCAAGGTTTTCTAGGCCACCTAGATTCATTGACTCAAGTTTTATTTCTGTGGCGTGTCCTTCAAAACGAACTCCGTGCTCCAAGGGTGTCACTCGCCTTTGACTGATTTTGGTAGTTGTCCAACCCTTGGAGTAAGCACTCCATTCAGGCGACCTTATGAGAGACTAAGGGCTTCTAAGAAATAAGGTCCACGCCTTATTGCACACCCCTTAGAAATATTCATGAGTGACTATCTCAGTCTTCCCTCACAACATCGTGGACTTCTTGAACTAGGTAATTGTTAACCTACAATTTGAGCCACGGTGGGAGTGCTAGTAGGTTATGACAGGGACACTGCCACACCTCTCCCTCAATATTTGTTTTTTGTACATGGCCCCTTTAATCCTTATGTGAGTCAGATTAGGAAGCATTCGTCAGCCTGCATCCATCAACGACACACTATCAATGATCCATATACAAAATCCTACTATATTCGATCATATGTCACATATGCATAAAATAAATACTCAAACCAATACAATCCACTCCCTGACTCAATCCAGAGTCCAAGGAGGTCCATTGATGCCATCGACATCCACAATCTGTTAAGCGACCTACACACTCAGGAAAAAATCGTCAATAGCATCTGTCAAAACATATATATCAAATAACATTAAATCACAACCATCAACATCATCAAAAAATTCATAAGCGAAGCAATAAACATGTACTATAATCGGATTACTTGCTTGCAAGTTCTCTCAAAGAATAAGTCGATAATAGGTTCTTATAAGAGCGATATGTTACATACACCCCCGTCTTGTTGTAAACTTCATCCCGAATTTGTACAGTATATAAAATGCAGTAATAAAAGTATCTAACAAGATCTATATGTCTAATTTATCAAATAAGTAAGGAAATTGCTAGCGCATATCATATGCGTCCTCCCAAGTAGCCAAGTGTGGATTGTAATTATCCCATTGGACCTTGACCTGATCGTCTGTTCGAGGTCGTAGTTGTCGAATGTGATGGTTCAGAATGAGGATTGGCTCTTCCATGAGTGCACCTTCGTCTGATACCTACAAAGAACTCATGTCAATCACATGTGTAGGATCACTAACATAATGTTGCAAAACAGATACATGAAAAACATCCTGCATATGCCTCAAAGAATCGGGCAAGGCTAGTTGATAGGCCACGGGTCCTTTCTTTTCCACAAATTTGAAAGGTCCCACAAACCTAGGAGAGACTTTAGCACCCTTTCCAAACTTGATTGAACGTTTGTGCGGCTTCACCTGCAAGAAAATGTGATCACCAAATTCATAATTACGGTCAACGCGATGCACATGAACAAAACTCTTATGTCGATCTTGTGCTTCTTTAATCATGTGTCTTATCATTTGCATTTGTTCTTCCATTTATTGGATATCTTCTGGTCCTACGAGGACCCTATCCTCAATTCGATCCTAGCTCAATGGCATCTAACACGGTCACCTGTAAAGAAACTCAAATGGTTCCATCTTAATGCTACTTTGTTAGTTGTTGTTGTATGCAAACTCTGACTATGGAAAGAACTCTTCCTAGCGCTTATGTTGGTCCATTACATACATATGAAACATATCTTCCAAAATTTGGTTCGTTCTTTCTGTCTTCTCGTTAGTCTCAGGGTGATACGATGAACTAATGTTCAGTTGTGTCCCCAAGGCCTCTTGGAAACTGGTCCAAAAACGTCCTATAAACATCAATCCTCTATCGGATATGATCCTTTTTGGAACACTATGCAATCTCACAATATCGCTGATAAAAAATATAGCTATGTCTAGTGCTTGACATGTCATACACAAAAGAATAAAATGTGCACTCTTCGTCAGAGCATCAACTACCATGAAAATCAAATCATGTCTCCTTGTCGTTAGTGGAAATCTAACTATAAAGTTCATATAAATGACCTCCCATTTTGATTCTGGAATGACATGTGGTTATAGTAATCCCTTCGGATGTCTATGTTCAACTTTCACTTGCTGACATTCTAGACATCGCGACAGGTAACTAACTATGTATTCTTTTATTCTTTTCCAGAAGAATAAAGGCTTAAGGTCAGCCTTCATCTTCGTGACTCCCAGATGAGCCACGTATACTGCTCTATGAGATTCTCTTAAGATCAAATTTCTCAATTAGTCGTTAGGTGGTACATAAATCCTATTATTATACCTCACCAGTACATCATTGTCCAATTTATAACCTTCAAACCTTGGTACCATCATGGTGTCTTGTCTGATATTGTCCTTAACTTATTTGTACCAATCATCGTCAATCTGTATAGCTAGAATATTTTCTCGAAGATTCTTCTGAAGAGGTATCACCAAGAATACAAGTGGTCTCCAACTCAATGCATCGACTACTCTGTTTACCATACCCTTTATGTAATAAATCTTGAAGTCATATTTGCTAAGTAATTATGACCAAAGCCTTTGTCGCGTGGTCAAGTCACTCTCTGTAAATATGTGCTGCAATCCATAATGATATGTTTTTAGTTTGAATTTCCATCCAATCCGATAGTGTCTCCACACTCTCAAGGAATACACAATGGCCAATAATTTCAAATCATGCGTTACATAGTTATCCTCATGTTTTCTTAATTTCCTTTAGATGTAAGTGATCACTCAACCATCTTGCATCAATACTCCACCTAAACCTTCTTTGGACACGTTTGTGCATACCAGGAATTCCTTGTCCATGTCGGGGACTTTTAGTATCGATGCTATCTTCAACAATTCATTGAGCCTTTGAAATGCTTCTATGCATTTGTCGGTCCCTAAAAGGTTCTTGTTTTTCTTTTGCAATTCTATGATTGGATTTTCTATCTTCGAAAAACCTTCGACGAATCGTTGATAATATCCTGCTAAATCCATAAAGTTGCGTACTTCTGGTACGTTTTTTGGTGCATGCCATTCCATAATAGCCTCTACCTTCATTGGATCCATAGTTATACCTTCATTGGATATAACATGCCCCAAGTAATAAATCTTTGATTGGTAAAAATAACTTTTCGACAGTTTCTCATATAGATTATTTTTTCATAAACACTATAGTACCAAGCTTAAATGTTCATCATGTTCTTTTTTCATTTGAGAATATATCAATATGTCATCAATGAATACTTGAACAAACTGGTCCAAGTATTCATGGAGCACCCCATTCATCAAAATCATGAATACCCCCGGGGCATTTGTCAGTCCAAACAGTAAAACGGTAAACTCGTAGTGTCTAAACCTCGTCTTGAATGTGGTCTTAGGAATATATTCCTCTTTCATTCATAATTGGTGATATCCTGATATTAAGTCAATCTTTGAAAACACCGTCGTGCCTTTCATTTGATCAAATAAATAATCTATTCTTAACAACAGATATTGGTTCTTGATCATCTCCTTGTTCAATTGATGATCGTCAATACAAAGTCTGCACAACCCATATTTCTTATGAAAATAACATGCGCACCCCAAGGTGACACATTCGGTTGTATAAGTCCCAATTCCAACAACTCCTTCAATTGCATTTTCAACTCCTATAAGTCAAGCATTGACATCCGATAAGAAATTCATGCTTTCAGTCTAGTTCCAGGTTTCTAGTTGATTGTAAAATCAAACTCTCTCTCGGGAGGCAAGCCCGGTAACTCTTCTGGGAACATGTCAACAAACTCTCATACTACTGGAAGGTTTTCTAATCCTTCCTCCTCTCCCTTGGCATTTAGCGCTAAGATTGAATATAACTTACATCCCTTAAGCATGCTTTTCTATAGATGTAAGGAAGAAATGAACCTCAAAGACACTCCCTGGTTTCTTCCTACAATCACTCTTCTGTGTCCCACATCATCGATCAAACTTAACCGCTTCGTCTTACAGTTTATTATCACATCATGCAATTCCAACCAGTCCATACCGATCACTATGTCATAATATCCTAAGATCATGACCTATAGGGTTTCCTTCATTACAAAATATCCCAAGTCAATGTTACAGTCCATAACCCTTCCTCCAACCTTTTGTTTGGAACCTGAAGCCATTTCTACGTATCTAAACTCTTCCTATTCGACTGCCTTTACCTTAATTATTTCCAGCACTGCGGTAGAAATAAATCTCTCTGTAGCACTCGGATCTATCAAAATACTAAAATTTTGGTCCACGATGGTACCTGACGTCTAGAGAACAGTGGATTGGTGCTCGACCTGTTGGTTATTCATTGTGGCATGAATATTGTGGGCCTTTCCCAAATCTCAAATTGTAGGGTGTCCTATTGACCCAACTGCTTTGGCCTTCTCAACTAGACAGTCTCACTAGTAATGTGTCTCTCCCCATGTCCAAAACTTGGTCTTTGGTCCAATACTCCTGGTCCCCGAAGTAGAAGTTGTTGGCCTACCAATATGAGTTCCTAGTCTATTCTATTGAATAGGCCTAAATTGTTGTTGTTGCGGGTGATGTTGATGTTGATGTGGTGATCCTCTGTAGGGAGTCCTCTACTGAGGATTCAGTCATCGATTTGTCATGAACATGGGTCCTCTGGACGTATCTCGATACCCTAATGTATGTTTGGCTGGTGTCTGATGCTACTGCGCACCTGATGTTGTTTTTCCAGTGAGTCTTGCAGGAGTCCTGCCCTAACCTTCGTTGGCCAGCTCTTCATCATCTATGAGGGCCTTCTGGACTGCATCGTGCAACATATGAGGCATTAGGATCCTCACCTTCACACGAATGTTGGAGTTAAGTCTAAACACAAACTTGTTGACCTTCAGCTTCTCCATTTTTAGATGCATGGCATACTGAAGTAGCTCCATAAATCTGGCCTCATACTCCGGCATCGTACGACTACCCTGTCGTAAGGACTTGAACTCATTGAGATAGTGCTCAATGAATTCCTCTAACAAGTACCTCTCCCAGAACTACTTCTGAAACAATTCCCATGACATGTCTTGGATGACCATGTTTAGTTGAGGTAGGAGCGTCTTCCACCATAGAAGAGTGCTCCCCTTCAACTAAAATATCACCATGCTGAATTTCATGTTGGAGGTGTAGTCATGAAGTGCGAAGCACATTACCATGTTCTCCAACCATGCCTTTGGGGTAAGCCATCCATGGAACCCATGAACTCAAGAAACTTCACCTTCTAGAGTTCTCTGTGAATTCCACCATTTCTAGTTGGAGTGCATTGTGAACCCTCATTGGGTATAGGTTCCCTGACCTCATCTCTATCTAGTTGGGTAATCAAGGCCTCTGACATTCTCTGAAAGGACCTCATCAAACCAACCACATTTATTACTACAATATGATCCTAACCAATGACTTGGTCTTCTCCTTGGGGGTTAGACTCCTCTGGCATAGATGCTACTATTGATATAATGGTAGATGGGAGAGGCATTAGCCTCCACATGTAACCCTAGAAATAATAGAATATTCTGGAAAGCAAGAAGAAACCCTAAAGCCTTGGACATAACCCTAGAAGACAAGTCAGCTAAAGATAATAATTAATATTGAGTTTCTAGCCTCCAGAAAGAGAATTCGGCCCAAAAAGCTAAGGAAGAGTAGTATAAATACAAAATGCCAGAGCTCATTTGGACACACACAGCTCACAACTGCAAAAATTTAGTAAGTGCACAAGTTTGGAGAGTAGTTGCAATTGCAACTACTACAACTAGTATTTTTGGTTTTAGGCTTGGAATTTCTCTTGGTTATGGTTTGGACTTTCTTCTTTGTACACTAGATTTGGAGAGTGGTACTCTACCTTGATTTTCTTTTGGACCTAGGGTTTGCTTCCGAAATTATTCTCTCTGTCAAGGTTAAGGTGTTCAGGGGTGGCTTCAGCCTATGGTTGGGTGACAATATTGCTATATTATCTATGGTTAAACAAGCACGCCTGTTATTTATAACAGATTATGGGCCCACACTAGAGTCAAACATTCTAAGCACTAGAATATAGATTGGGAGGATTTTCTTAGTTACAGTTGTAGTTGCAGTGAAATTTTTTGATGCAGCAACAAAACCCTAACCCTCTTGTTGAGGAACCTTAAGTGAAGAGATTGAACTAATTTATGGATATCCTAGTGCACCCTAACCTAGTGTGCCTCCTGGTACTCTCATCAAGCTATGACGTCAAGTTTGAGTTTTTGGTCAAAATCAAAGGTTGACCAAGTCAAAGTCAAAGAAGTCATAACTTACTCTATGAAGTTAGAAAACAAGTTAGACGGGGCTTCTAAGTTCAGAGCATGGAAGACAAGGATTGACCTCATCTTTGCTCATAATAAAGTGTTGAATATCATGAAAGGAAATATCGTGGAACCACAATTTGAAGAAGGAAAAGAGAAGGAATCTTAGAACATTTCAATTATGGAGAATTTCAAGGACAATGACATCAATTACATGAGTATCATAGTGGAATCTTTAAAAGATTACTTGATACCCTACATCTCTCATCTTGACTCATCTAATAATATGTACAATTCCCTACCTAATCTCTTCTCAGTCGGAAACATTGGACAAGTAATGAATCTGAAGAATGAGCTTCGTGACATGAAAATGAATGATGATGAAAGAATAAAATCATACTTTATGAGAATATCTCAGTTAAAAGATCAACTGCAAGATATTGAAGAAATCATTTCAAGGAACTAGTAAATATAGTACTCAAAAACATTCCCAAGACATGGGATGCATTTTCTGCAAGCATGAACACAAGAAAGGAGTATCTCATATTTGAAGAACTTTGGAATTGTTGTTCAAAAGAAGAATCAAGGATTAAAACAAAAGGGAAATCCCAAAATAAATACGATGATCAAACCCTCATAGAAAAATTAAATAATTTCAGGAATAAGAGGAAGTTTGGCTTAAGGAAGGAAATAGACGAAGCATCAATTGTCGAAGAAAGGGAACCCTCAAATAAGTCCAAGCAGAATAAAGAAGACATCTTATTCTAAGTCAAGGTAACAATATTCTTCAAAAGTTCTTGTACATACCATATTTACATAGTTTATGTACATATCTTGCATATCTATTTATTAGAAGATAAGATGTTCAAGTGAAACAATACCTATGGAATAATAACAAGATAAGGATTGCTATCACGATGACTACAAGTCAAGCAATACACATGAAAATATGAAGTACTTTGACAACCCTTGGTAAGAATTCCATTGGAAGCTTTTATATAAGTAACAACTGCCAGATAAGCTGAAATCAGAATCAACCTTGAAAGAGACCCAGAAGAAGTCAAAACAGAAAGAATTCAACAATCAAGAGGAAATTAGAAAAAGGCATGTGACACTTTGTAGAAGGCAATAAGGATGCAGCCGAAAGGATGGACTCTCTTAGATGGAGGGAGATGATTACATAATTCCAAAAGAATAGCATGCATTCATTCATGAAGCAAGGATTAGGAGGGAGCTAATCCTAAATTATATGATCCATTGAGGATTATGGAGTATCTTTCCATGTTCCAATTGAAAGTAGTAGCCATGATAAACAACACGTGTTCAATTTGACTCTAGAAGAAGTCTTCTTTGAAAAGAAGCCTTAAAGAATTCTTGGTTGTCCATATACATCCATGATTCTATGATGAAAGGAAGAAGTTGGATTCTTTAGGGAATATAGAAGAAACCATGGACCCAAGAGCTAAAAAGAGACATGAGGAAGAACATGAAAATTTCAAGAAAGAAAGAAAAGCAAGAACAACCTATTATAATACCAAGAATCACAAGACTACCAGTTTGGTTTGAACCCACTAAGAAACAATCAAGCAGAATAAATGGAAGTTATGATAAAGAATAGTGTATCTAAGAAAATGTGAAAATACTTATGAATGGAAGAATTGCAAGATTCAGAGTTTCTTCTAGAAGGAGGGAGAAGACTATGACAACATCTTGTTCCAGTAAACCAGATATACCTCTTGTAGTATCCATGGATTGGAATTTACATGTAAAATATTGTTCTTCCCAATAAATAAAGTGAGAAAGAAGCTTATACCAGAAAGAGACCCATGTATGTAGATATAAGAAGACCTTGTATGGATTCAAAAAACTTGATGCAGAGTATCTCATATACAACAGAAGCGTGGTGAAATCTTTCTATGATAGAGATAGTGTATCAGAATAGTTACTCAGAAGTCTGGGATGATGGATTGCTAATCCATGGAAAAATATCATGATGATAGAAGAAGTGCTACTTGGATGTGTTTCAGTTTGAGCCTTGCCACAATGTCATGAGATAGTAGGAAACAAAAGTGATGAATTCGACCATGATATATTGTAATGATCAAAGCTATATGAAGCCTTCAGAGAAAACCAGTGTTCCATTAAAGACTAAAGTACATTGAGATCAAGAATTATATTCTCCATGATCAAGTCTATAAAAGAGAATTGGTTCTCCAATATATCTCCACATATGAGAAAATAGCATATATTTTGGTAAAGCCTCTGTCCAAGATGAAAAGTTTGCATATTCAATAAACAAGATGAGGCTTGTGGAGATGAATTCCTTATTTAAAAAGGAAAATATTACTCCTAGGTTAGGAGGGAACACTGATATTTGATTGATTTATGGATAGTCATTTTTTAGTTTGAAAAAATGTCCAGGATGAGCAGTTCCTTTCTAGTTCGGAAAGTGGTTTGAGATTTCTAATGGACATGCATTTTCCTATTCGGAAAATGATCCAGATTGGACAGTCATTTTCATAATGAAAATGGTCTGATAGATTGTTGATGTACCATAGACAACGATTACCCTTGTGGCCAGTATGGGGGAATGTTATAGGATAGTCATTCTTCTTGGAAGTCACTCTGAGTAGTGGTCAAGTAGAATGCTCTGCCTCGTCAGGAATTCATTCTTTCAATGCTCACAATTGTGAGTAGTTTTGAAGAATGGTATGTTTTTGAGGTTGGTGCAGGACAATCATTTCCATTAGGAAATGGTCCAGACAATAATTCCCTAGTGAAGAATCATTCTCTCTAGGTTTCACTATGATTAGTGCTGGAGGAATGGCCCAGTTAGGTGAATGGTCTAGGTTCAACAATAAGGGAAAGACATTCCCTGGGAAAGAATCATTCTCTCTAGGTTGCACTATGATTAGTACCAGAGGAATGGTCGAGTTAGGTGAATGGTACAGGATTAGAAATCAATGCTAGTTATTATTCTATGCCTGAAAAGAATAGTTCAGATATCTCATGGCCGATGCTTTACCTCCAGAGGGAAGATTCTCTTCTAGATCTCACAGATGTGAGTGGAAGAATGGCCTAGATGAATAAGTTTGTATTGTTATGTAGGTTGATATAAGATGATATGATTAATATGGAGACTGTATTCCTCTGGACATTAGTTGTATTCCATTGTGGTGGATGTGTTCCACTGGTTTTGACTATGTGTCACTAGTTAAATAGTCATGTGCATTAGGAAATTATTTATTTATTTTATTTTTTATTTTTTATGGCGATACACAGCATGTAATTATTTTAGCATTAGGAAATTAACGTCATCACATAATTCATAGAAATGCATAATCAACATGACATCATAATTGAAAGAAACTCATGAACATAAATTAGCGACACAAAACAACACATCTCATAAGGGTAACATAAGTAACTACCCACCCAACCTATCTTGCAAGGTTAGGACCTCCAAGACACATAAACAATGCTCAAGCCCATGATTCATCTAATTGATTTTGACTGCTTAAGGTCTCAGGGTTGGCATCTTTTATGAGGAAGAAGGAGGTGTCTAAATCCCATAACCAACTCTTGTCCTAAACATCATGTCTAGATTCTAATAGTGAGGCATGTAATCACACATAAACAATCTTGTCAAATAACATGTAAACAAATAACATTGCATCTATGCAAGAAAGAACGAGACATTTAGTAACAACTGCAACATTCTATGTTATTATATAACTTTCAACTAGAGGCACAACACAATAAACAAACATCATAAACACATATCATTTCCATGTTGGGTAACCTGTGCCTTAAGTGATCATTTTCGAAGTGAAGATTCTAGTTATAATTAATTTAATAAGTTAAAAGTGTTGCTCACCATAAACATTAAGATCTCCAAGACACATAAGCAATGCTCAAGCCCAGGTTACCATCGATTTTGATCATTTAAGGTCTCAAGGCGGGTGATTGTTTTGAGGAACAAGAAGGTGTCTACATCCCTCCCAACACAAGAAATACCATGTCTACTAAGCTGAAAGAAACATCAATCAATCCAAGCGCAATAGTTTTAATGACACAAATAGCTAGAACCTTTCCTATGAGTGGGGACAATCACATTAGTATTAAAAACAAGTACAACCTTACTTACAAAAACAACATCATCCACATCGGGAGGTGCAAAACCCTAAGCCAGGTTTCATATGTGTTTATCGATCAATGCGTGCAATGACCCACTCATAAGGTATCACGTCACCGTATTGCAACACGTGCGCCAGGAACCCATGTGCAAACAAAATAATTCTAAACCTTCAACCCAACATAAAATCCAATGTGCCTAAAATCCAACTCGCACTCACATAAATTATACGATGTCGTTAGAAGAAGGCGCTCAAAACAATAAAGCAAACATGGGTGTAGGGTGATTATAATCGTTACATTTAAATGGCGCAACAACTAGATGTAATTCATTAGCAGTTATCATCATAAGGACTAAATCACATCATAAGTAACCAATCACCATCTAAGGGTAAAGAATCTAGCCATCTTTAAGCAACATATACCTTCCATTCGAGGGTTTAATATTTCAATAAACTCATCTATAAATTTTTCTTCAAGGGTTCTAAAGCCCTACAATAAAATCAAATCTTAAATTGCAAGGAGTAAAAAGAGAAAAAAGGGGGGGAAGCCAAGCCTTAGACACCCTTACTCAAAGACATGCAATGTGAAAAAATTAATGATGATTTCGCAAGGAAACATAAATTGATTCACCATATTTAGATAAATAAATTAAAATCAAGCATCAATGTAAATATCATAAAGATCACACCTATCATAGAATCAACATCCTTTATTAAAACTAATATATCCCAACATTCAATTAATTAATACTAAATCTCTAGAATGACAGTAACAATTTGTTTTTAATCCCATTAATATGATCTACTGATACCATACTCATACTAATCAATGATCAACCTAGTTTATACATCATTACTAACACTTGGACAACATTTCTAAACTCTGTGCAAGAATTAATATTGAGATCGTGGTAGTGGCAATGACAATATCAGTCGGGTTTATAGATTAAAAATATGCTCGGACAACACAACTTAAATCTCTGCACCAGTGGAATTAATAAATAATAAAAGCATCACATTAATTCAAGTGAATTGTTATCCTAATGCAAAGGAAAATGATTAATCTATTGGGCTGGATAAATGAAATACACGTAAAATAATTATGTTAACTGTTATGTCATAAATAATGTGGAACTATTAACGCCGAAGCCAACTATCAACCACATAAATAGTTGAACCTTAGTAAAATTTATATGACTGTTATACAAAAATTGAAATAGGTTGACAGCAGTTTTAATCGCAGCTATCAACACAACACCCATTAATACAACAACAAATCCACTACCTAAAATAGCCAAGGCAACAAATATTATGAAATTTTAGAACATTAATACAAGGGACAACACAACTTCCATTAATTAACAATTACAACACAACAACTACTACAAGGGAAAGACACACTGGCGTATGATTCAGCCCAGAAATTCCAAGTCACCTTAATTTACTGCTAGGAAAAAGGTAGGATGTTGGGTCAATCATCCCATCACAATACATGTGGGGAAAAACAGTGAGGCAACGTCTCAGTAGTTGGGATGTCTACAAGGGCGTCAGGGAAAGGAGGGTAAGTGCCCAACAATCACCGACTACCACACAGATCTGGGAAGGCATCAAAATCTATGCAGTGCAGTGCCAAGATAGGCTAAATTAAGAAAAATAAAGGAGAGCAC
Source organism: Picea glauca (assembly GCA_000966675.3). Lineage (NCBI taxonomy): Eukaryota > Viridiplantae > Streptophyta > Pinopsida > Pinales > Pinaceae > Picea > Picea glauca. Next base: position 16,565 of record JZKD02S2108557.1, read on the forward strand.
CAACAAACTCAAGAAATTGGTTTTAAGAATACACTTCACGGGTGGAAAGGTTAGGGGCCTGTGCACGTTTTGGCCACGAAACATTACGATAATAACTCCAGAAAAGAATACATTACACAGTCCATCAAAAATTGCATTAAAAATATTTTAAAATAAACGTAGGCAAAGATGGGATCTGGTGCTCGCTCTGGCTGCGAAATGATCGGACAATTCCATAAAGAAAAATGAAATACAGTTCATCAAAAATATCATTAAATATATTTTAAAAGAAACGCGGGAAAATATGGGATCCAGTGCTCGATCTGGCCCTGAAATGATTGGACAACTCTAGAAAGAAAAACAAAATACAGTCCATAAAAAATTGCATTAAAAAGATTTTAAAAGAAACACATGCAAAGATGGGATCCGGTGCTCGCTCTGGCCATGAAATGATCGGACAAATCCATAAATAAAAACAAAATATAGTCCATCAAAAATCGCATTAAAAAGATTTTAAAAGAAACACAGTTAAATATGGGATCGAGTGCTCGCTTTAGCTGTGAAATGATCGGACAACTCCAGAAAGAAAAATGTAATACAACCATATTCACTCACAATACAACAATGATATTAAAAATGTAGGCCTTCTTTTATTTAAATTTTTTTTTTTTTCTATTCCAGAGTAAAAGAACGACACCGAACTTCATCTAGATCTGCCAACGCAGAGTTGCACTCGAAATTCTGAGGCTATGGTCAATGAAACAACAAATTCATGGGGGGGCATTCACTTGCTGGGCGAATTACAGGAAAGGTGAAGGTAGGATTTAAAAAAAAAGGAAGAGAGGTACTTGAGGTAAAAGGGAGGGTTGCGTTAGGTTTCTGTTGCATTAAAGTTTGAGTGTAAAACGATAAATAAAGGAAAACGCCTGGCTTCAAAATTATGGTGCAACCCAACAGAACGCCAGAACACCCCTCAGGCATGGAGAGCAAGAAAACCCAAATGTAGCTAAACACTCAAATACAAGGTGCAAGGTCAAGATACCCCATCAATCCACAACATGCGATCTCTCCCACCATAACATATAATTATCAAATTCAACAAACATATATCTCATTCCAAGTCTAACTAATATACAACTGAAAATTAAGGCATACCGTAACCGTAGGTGGATGAGCCGAAATCATTTTCCTGTGCATGCTCCATCTATCTCCCGCGTGCCAATCAATTAGACCTCATCGGTACCTCCCAACCAACTCTATGGGTACTATTCTTCCCCCTGATCCCCCCAATCCGCAAAGGGGCCACATACACAATACCAGAGAATGCTAGCTCCTAGCTCGCCTCACAAGGTTGAGCTACCACTCATTACCCGAGCTAGGTATCCCAACTCCCACAAGATAAATTCAGTCAAGATGAAATCCTGGTAGTGTAACCTTAGGAAAACCAGACGTACCTGTACTCCTCCTCCACCATCCTTTTTATAGAGTTTATTTAGTGATTAATTTTCCAAACCCTCATTAGATTATTTTTATTAAATTTAATTAGGATAAACCTCCCTCGTACACATGTTACCCGATCCCTTAGTCGCACCAGAAAATCAATTTATTAATTAATTAAATTAGCCTATTTCCCTCATCCACCTAAAAGCATTCCTAAAAACGCTCCTTGGTGTCCCTTTATTCCCTTACATTTCTTAAATGAGTTACGCCTTACGTAAAGCCTAGTTGAGTTCACAAATAGAAGGTTCCAAAGGCTATATTCCTTACTAAGTTAGACATTCCCCTCTTTCTTTAAGTTTTCCCTTAAGTTCCCCCTTTTAACTAAGTTCACAATTAGTAAGTTTAGACAATGACAACAATCTACCATTTTAATAATTAAACCTTCATTAAAATTTTTACTTCAATCATTAAATCTTGAATTTTCTTTACCCCCTTCTTGTTACATGTCCATTGACTTTTTTTTTTGTTCACATAATCTACTTAGACCTAGGTTTTAATTTCACTAGGCTTGGTGACAGTTCTTAAGGGAAAAAATTGTTGTTAAACTTTACTCATACCCTCATTCATTTTAAGGCTGACCAGGTCCTAAGGAGGCATAGTTTTCTAGGCACTAGGTTTATTAACTTACCACAATTAAAATCGTGACGTTCCCTTCAGGATGCACTACGTGGTCCAAGGGTGCCACTCGCCTCTTTTCATTTTATTTGCACGACGTGCCCTTCAAGATTCACTACGTGATCCAAGGGTGCCACTTGCCTATTGACTGAATTTGGTAGATGTAGTGTCCCTAAGGCCGAGCCCCATTGTAAACCATGTTCTGAAATGAATTGTAATTATGTTTTATAGGCTGGTGAGCCAAGTTCTTATAAGCTAGAGACTTATGTGTTTGTTAGGCCAGGGAGCCTAAGTGTTGAAGGCCAGGAGCCTGTTGTTGTACTTGTATGTATGCAGAACATTTAATAAAATATAAACACCACCAGGTGCAGACCGACCACGATGAATGAGTGAAGGGGGACTCAGAATCCACAGAGTGGGAAAGGAATTAGGGGCTGGAAGGTGGGAAAGGGGCTAAGTGTTGAGCCTGGGGGCTAAGCCTAGGGAGCTTGAGCCTAGGGGCTAAGCCTAGGGAGCTTAAGCCTGGGAATAATATTTTAATATTATCCCCAAAAGACATGTGCATTTTATGTTTATCCTAAGTTTTGGTAAGGGAGGACATACAACGGTGATGCGTGCTGGTGGAATGCATGCAGTTCCATGGGTGACAAGTGTCAACCCTGACGCATGCGAATAAAATGGCCAGGGTGAGCCATGAGAAGGGTTCCTCCCCCATTCTACCCGATCGTTTGACCGCGTACAGAGCCCGGGATAGTACTACCAACCCGACTCCTATAGAGAACCTTCGTGCGTCCCTGTGATTCAAAAGCCTATGTCTGGCTCTGAGAAAACCTGTGTGTACATTCCCTAAATGAGAAGACCGTGTTGATTTTAGGAAGGAGTCTGTGTTTGTTCTGGAAAGCTGGTACACCCCTTCTCTGTTCTAAACTGTGGAGTCTGAATCGACCCCTGCGTGGATGACTCATCATGCATCCCTAAGAATCTAGAGTGTGAGTCTACCCTGTGCTGCCAAATTGAGGAAAACAGAAGTGTCTCATCCCTGATAAGCCTAGTTATACTGTTGCACCTGTCTGGAGATGCCCTGGGGTGTTCGTGTCTAGATTCCCGTGGATTGTGGTGGACATGTATTATTTGTTCCCGTGTGGCTTGTTGGCTAGTTTGTACAACACTCTCTCCAAGTGAGAGAGGTGGTTGAAATTGGAAGAACAGGTTGTTGGGCCTGTGAGCGACTCCCTCCAGGTGAGAGAGTGCGCAGAGGAAGGAGAGAACTCCTAGAAGGAACCTTATAGCTTCCATAGATCCCGGAGACTTCCGGTCCGACCTATTCCTGTAACCCAAGGCAAGGGAGATTAGCAGCCGAAGGACTATCCAGGTGATAGAAAAGGTGTATACTCCTAGGGTGGAGCAGACATGTGGGGAATCAGGGTCTGTGGGCAGTGAGCGTGGGAGGTTCCTTGGAGAGAATTCCTTCCTTGTGGTTGTGTGTTGTTTTTCCTATAACCTCAGCCTAGCCTAGATTTCCTTGCCTCGGGGTGGAGCTTAGTCCCAGCTTGGGGGTGACCCACTACTGAGCTGATGAGTAGTGTGGTCTAAGGCTAGGAGGTTTGTGGAAGGCCTGCACTTGGTTGGTGGATTCTACCACTGTTAAAAGATAAGTATCTGATTATGTTTTAATCATGTTTTTGCATGACTCTACTGCTTATGATATCATGATTTCTGCTGTGTATATGAATTAGTATGAGATGCTATGGACTGTTAATTATGGCAGTAATTCATATGAATACTCTATGTAGAATGTGTTTATTTGTTTAAATGCATGAGATTTATAATACCTGTATGAGTTATGTGCAAGGTGGTGTTATAAGTTTTTCTTTTAAGACCGATTAAACAAAGTAGCAGAAAAGGTGTGCTACAATTTGGTATCAGAGCCCAAGGTTTTCGACACTGAGCCTAGATGGGCCAGTGGAGCAGTATTTGGACCGAGAATGCGAAGGGAAATTGGGTCTAGAAGGCCAATTTCGGACCCTGGTTTGCTCCAAAATGTCAAGGAGTTACTTGACGAGTTTTAAGCTCAGGAGGTATAGCGGCGTTATGAAACCACAACCAGTGGGGTATAAGTCCACAGGGAGAGAGAACTCTACACCAGAAGTGTAAGAGCTTTAGGATCTGTTCGGAGGGAAGGTGAACCCTCGTGACCGTTAAATCTGGAAAGTGTGCATGGGATTTAAATCCCTTTGGAATTGCACAGGAGTGTGGAAATCGCGATACGCAAAATATCGAGTTAGTTAGGAATCGTCTGAGCTGTCAGATCTCGGCTGGAAAACCCGACAGCCGTTGGATTTGTCAGGAGTTATCCGAGGGTTAAAACCCCAGTGAATAGGGGTGAAAGCCCAGAAATAGATCTAGACCGTCTGAACGACAGAGGCCACGTGTCGTGAGATTACCCATTTCGGGAAATCGAGAATTGCGGAATCAGGAATCCTGATGACGAAGGCTCGGGATTTTTCGTGGTGAAAACCCTGGGATAGATCTGAACTGTCTGATGGATGGAGGTTACGTGTCGAGAGATTAACTGCATCAAGAAACCAGGGATCGAGATTTTGGGAGTCTCGTGATCGAGAGTTCAGACTCTCATGATGATAAACCCAATGAACGAACGAGATTATTTCGGAGGATCTCAGAGTCTGTGACGACCGTTAGATGTGAGGAAGAGATGTCAGTTTTAAGTTGGGGCGTGAATGCGGATTAAGGTAAGTAGTGAGTAGATCTGGATGGCCAGAGTCCACCCGCCCAGATCTACGACTGAGGTTTCACTCTGAAGCCCCCTTGCTGTTCTACCTTTAGTGGTGGGGGGGGGTCTGGAATCGGACGTGCAACTCTCTAACGGTTGAGATTAATTCACCTTGATCAACGGTGCTCAGGTGAATTCCGGACCCCTTGCCATTCTGCCTTTAATGGGGGGGGGGGGTCCGAAATAGTGTGGCATGTGAAATAGGGCCACCTCTTCCACCTGTACTCCACTTAAAGGGGCGCGATGCGATTGATGTTATAGATCTGAGAAAGATCTGACCATGGGATGTTTCTAGGAATGGACGTGGACACATGGAGATGTACCACATGCCAGTGAGTCGAGGAGACAAGCGAGAGTGGTGGGACACGATGATATCATTAAAAGCGACGTGGACCCTCCTAAATGTACCACATGCCACGGTGGTGAAGGAGGATAGATGTGCTATGGGCCTAGAGAATAAAGTAACTCGTGATTTTGGGAACTCGCGAGATAAGGGCATGGGAGCTCGACATTGAGACTCTCAAAGTCGCAAAGTAGCGAGAACGAGAGGAGAAAAGTCAACATCGCTTCTCGGGGTTTCATGAAAAGGGGGTACCAGGGTTGGATGCCACAACTCACGAAGGTGCGAGTAGCGAAGAGTGCTAGCACTTAGCCCTAGACTATGGTCATGCGTAGCAGATGCTAGCAAGGAGGGAGCCATACCCGTGTCGCATCTCGGGTATCGACGGTTAGAGGAAATGAGTCGAGGGTCTTCAACTCACGAACTCGCGAGATCGTGAGTTTCAAAAGGGTGACTTTGGTTACGAATATATAACTGTGGGATCTTCGTGGACTGAAACCCAAAGTCCTGAAATCCCGAAGTGATGAAAATGAAAGTTTCGAAAAAACAAAAATTGCAGAACCAAACGAGACCTCAGAAAACTTAATTAAATCAAAATGTCTTTCGTTCTTGTTCGTATTGGCTTATAAATGTTACAGATTGTTCCGAAGGAGTAATGGCCTGACAAACTTCGAATTTAATTGCACAGTACATGTGCAGAGTTCAACGGAGCTTAGGATTCCAGTTAACCAACACCGAGTATGGAATGGGAAAAGGTGATGATTGCCTCCGAAACAGGAGATGAACGGGAAGGAAAGGATGTCAATATGGGAGTGGAAGGATCGAACTCCAATGGGCACGAAAAAGAGATGGATAAGGACGAACATATGATGCAACTCATCGAAATATTGCAGAAAGATGCCCAGGCTCGCCTAGCAGATAGTCGAAAGCTCATGAAAATCCAGGATCGGTAGGGTGAATTCAATTTAAAAATGTTGAAGAGCCTAGAAAGAATAGAAAAGAAATTGGAAAAAGGGAGTGACACAAGCAGGTCAAGAAGTGTCAGAACCCCTGAGGGGAGAAGGATATTGAGGAGTGGTAACAGACATTACCGTCTCTCCCTGAAGCATTCTGGCAAGGAGACACATAGTAGTTCAAGCCCATCCCCTACCAGAAAACACTGAAAATATGGAAAGGATGAATTGAAAGGGGAGATGAACAAGATTAAGCCTCCAACATTCGATGGAGAACATAAGAAGGAAGAAGATGCTGAGACCTAGTTGCTTGGCATGAAGAAATACTTCCAACTGCAGAATTATTCTGCCCATGCAGAAGGAAGAATTGCAATGTACCAACTAAAAGGAAAAGCATCCATGTGGTGGGATCAATTTGTGCAGGTGCAACACAGCCGAGAGAAAGAGGTCACTTGGAAGGAATTTAAGAGGTATTTCGAGAAGAAATACCTGACTAAAAGATACTATGACAGAAAGATGAAGGAGTTCTTCGAACTCAAGTTGGGCAGT